>VZRR01011756.1:248203-262502 GCA_013398015.1 Oreocharis arfaki
ACTGCCCCGGTGCTGCCCTCGGTACAGTCATCGGTACTGCCCCGGTACTGCCCTTACAGCCCCCCGGTACTGCCCCGGTGCTGCCCTCGGTACAGTCATCGGTACTGCCCTGGTACTGCCCTTACAGCCCTCGGGACTGCCCCGGTGCTGCCCTCGGTACAGTCATCGGTACTGCCCCGGTACTGCCCTTACAGCCCCCCGGTACTGCCCCGGTGCTGCCCTCGGTACAGTCATCGGTACTGCCCTGGTACTGCCCTTACAGCCCTCGGGACTGCCCCGGTGCTGCCCTCGGTACAGTCATCGGTACTGCCCCGGTACTGCCCTTACAGCCCCCCGGTACTGCCCCGGTGCTGCCCTCGGTACAGTCATCGGTACTGCCCTGGTACTGCCCTTACAGCCCTCGGGACTGCCCCGGTGCTGCCCTCGGTACAGTCATCGGTACTGCCCCGGTACTGCCCTTACAGCCCCCCGGTACTGCCCCGGTGCTGCCCTCGGTACAGTCATCGGTACTGCCCTGGTACTGCCCTTACAGCCCTCGGGACTGCCCCGGTGCTGCCCTCGGTACAGTCATCGGTACTGCCCCGGTACTGCCCTTACAGCCCCCCGGTACTGCCCCGGTGCTGCCCTCGGTACAGTCATCGGTACTGCCCCGGTACTGCTCCAGTACTGCCCCGGTACTGCCCGTACAGCCCCCGGTGCTGCCCTTGGTACAGTCACAGGTACTGTCAGCGGTACTGCCTCCGCTGCTGCCCCCCCGCTGCCGCTGCTGCCGCCGCTGCCGCCCTGCCTGCGTCGTGCTGCGCCTGCCCTCCTGCCCTGCCCTGCCCGGGGCCACTGCCCGGCCCTCCCCGCTGCTGCCTGTCCCGCCCTGCCCCTGCACACACCGCACGAGCACACACCGGGGCTTGCAGATGCTGAGGACGGACTTGCCAGCGCCGGGCTGAGGTCCTTCCCGGGTCTCCAGAGCTACAGGCAGGCGGCAGGGGTGGGCAGAGACCCCATCATAACCTAGGGAGAGGAGGGAACAGGACATTTAGGGACAATCAGTACCTGGGAACATGGGCAGCATCAGCCTCACCAGCACAGCTGGCTTCTCCCTGTCCTGTCAGTGGGGAAACTGAGGTACAGGGCAGCCTGACCCCGTGCACAGCTGCAAGCTTCCATATGGGCATTGGAGCCAGAGACACCCTGGTGTGGGGCATCACCCCAAAGCAGGGATACTCCTGGTGAAGGACACAGATGTGGCACCCAAAGGAGACAGCTGGGAGACAGCAGGAGGGGCCCTCAGGGTGGTTCCTGGAGAACTGCAGGGATCTGCATCTGCAGGTGCTCTGGAAAGCCACATCCAGGCCCCACGTACGCCTGGTGACACAGGTGCATGGCCGTGACAGAGGGGTCTGTGGCAGCCAGGCATCTGCACATGGAGTGTCTCCATGGGAGAAGAGGCAGCTGGATGAAGGATGGGGGGAGGGCAGAGCTGTAAGGGAGCTGGGACATCTCCTGACTGACCCAAACCCAGGCTGGTCAGGTAAAGCTCAGTCCTGAAGGGAGAGCCACCAAGTCAGCCGAGGGTAACTTTCAGTGAACCAAAAATAATCACTTTGCAGCTATGATGAGAAGGCTTTAAACGTGCCACGGCCATGAGGGACGGCTACGCAGGCTGCCTGAGGATCTGGCTCTCGGCTCTCTACTAAGAGGGTGTTTTGAGTAAACACAGACGCATTGCCAGTTGAAATGTCAGAAGCCATCTGATCAGACACTCGAGCATCTTCCTTGGCATTTATGGCTAATCTGCTAATTAGTCAGGAAAAGCAGTCTCCTCCTTAGATGTAAGGGAGCAGCAGCTGGGAACAGCGCATAGACAAAGCAGATCAACTCTGCCCCATCCCTAGAACTCACATGTGCTGGCACAGTGGACAGGTCCAAGCGTTTCCCTGACTACCTCCAGGTAGTGGGGCAGGAAACAGAGCCCTCCAGAAGAGCAGAAGGAGGTGTGTAAGCCTGGCACAGCCCCAGCTCACTGGGCGCTCGTTTGGATGCAAGGCAGGTGTCTGTGCGCCACGCAGGCAGGTGGAGTCTTGTCTGAAGGCATCGGGTTGCACGGGTAAACACACTGCGCCTCTCTGGCTCCCCCTCACTTAGGTAAAATCTCTTCTTTAAACGCTGGTACTGTTACCCTTTAGCTGACAGTGCAGAGTGCTGGGTCCAGCTGGAGCTCACTACATGGGAAGAGTGTGCAGGACACAGAGTGCTCAGGACAACGTGCGGGCAGGGGTTCAAGCGAGAGCTCAGCCTGTCACAGGAACAGCCCTTCTCCCCTGCCCAGAATTACTTACCAGACCTCTCCACGAGGGAAACTACTGCACAAGAAAAGATGACCCGTCCTTTGCCTCACTCAACAGCATTCAGTATGAGTCTTTTCTGAAGCTGCAGTTCCAGCCAGTTTGAAAGAGGAAAAGAAAATTAGCAGAAAGATCCACAGAAAAAACCCACAACCTTGATCTATTTTGGATGTGAGAGGAGGTTAATATTTGGATATTAACCTCCCCTCGGATCAGGGTCCATTTACAGTCACGAGAGGAACAAACGCAGAGCAGGAGAGCTGAAAGAGCAGAGCTTCAGCCAGCAGCTGCAGCCCCACCACCAGTGCTTACAGGGTGACCTCCAGTGGGATGAGGAAGACATGACAAATTTCCAAGTTACGTGAAGTTACACCTTTATTTTAAAACCATCTTTGTGCATTATCAAGGAGCAGAAAGAGGAAAGAACAGGATCCTTTGGAGCTTCCCATTACCACCACCCCAGAACAGTTGCAGAGCCACGGGATTTCAGGCTAGTTACAACACGAGTTGACTGCTGCCTGTTTGGAGAGAGAACCGTGACCGCCAGCTCTGCTGAGCTGAAGGGAGCTACGTGCACATGATGCCAGACGGAGCTATATCCTGGCAGTCCTACATTCAAACCCCCCACCGGCTCAGCAGAAGAACTCTTCAGGCACAGAAATGGCTGGCCCAGCCCTGTGCCCTGCTGTCTGTACGCTCATGAGCCCTGGCGATGCTGGCAGCTGCTGGAGGATTCCACATCAGGTCCTGTCTCCCCTTTGTACCGGTCAGAACCTGCACCCGGCACACAGGCAGGTGTCTGTCCCACTGCCCAGGCTGCTGCACCCCCGGGCACCTGAAACCTGGCTGGGGGAGCAGCCCCTCACTACGGCTCACTGACAGCACATCAACAGTTCTTGCTCCAGCAGAGGCAATTCCCGTCTTCCAAGAATCCCTAAGGAGTGCAGCCTGGCAGCCTCTGGCAAGGAAACTTGCCAAAACACATTTTCAGACAGCTATGATCACACCCAGTTGTAACAGCCCGCTCCTCCTGCCCTCCCCTCACACCGCTGTGAGCCCCCTGTGTTCAGCAGCAGCCGTGCAGCCACAGCCCCGGGCTGGTTTCCGCAGCTCCCCCGAGCCGCGCGCGGTGCCGCTGCCTCAGGGCGCCCCCGGCATTCCCCCGGTGGAGCGAGGGTGCTTCCCTGTGCTGCCGGCTCCCCGGCCTCCACCCTGCTTCCTCTTCATCTGGCCCTGCGATTCCGCTTTCAGTGTCTCAGTCCAGAAGGCACTGAAAGATCCCGGAGCCTGGTACCCTGGCTCCTGAGGATCCAGGGCATCTTTGCTGAGCAGGACACATATGGCAGGAATGTTTCTCTTCACTGTCAAGGCATCGAGGCCTGCCTCAGGCACAATGGGTTCCCAGATTTCTTCGATCTGTTTGAAGAGCACTTTGGTGATCTGGTGCAGCTCCTTGAGCCTTCGTTTCATGATTTCCACACAGGTGATGGTCTTGCTGACGGCCTTGCCTGAGCCAGTGAAAAGAATCTGCCTCACCGAGTCCTGCTCCATCTTGCTCATGGCATAGCCCATCAGATTCCTAATTTTGCTCCCGTCCTTCACCTTCATTTCAATAATATCAGCAGGCAGGTCGGAGAAAGGAAGAGGACAAGGTTTCTCCACAATTTTGGTCTTCTTATAGTTCTCCATTCTGCAGTTCTGGAAAGGAAAATGGACCCATGAACACCCAGACCACTGTAATTGCTGCACAAAGAAATTCTCACCACAGTTAGCTACAACCTTTCCTCTGAAGGGCACTCTGAGCTATCAAGAGTTAGGAATCCTGAAAAGGCATAACCAAAAGATTAGCCCAGCCCTCATAAGGACATACCTATAGCATGGATGTTACCACAGCGCAGCCTCAGCCTTGACAGGCAAGCAGTGGAAAAATAGCACTGGTGGTGTGGGCCTAAACAGGACGATGTAAAAAACACTGCTGTATCTCAAGAGAAGACAGACCAAACAAGAGAGCTGGGGTTACTGACAACAGAACTCGGCGGATGCTGGCCACAGCTGCACCAGAACATGCACTGGATGAATTCAAGCACAGTGTATGTGCAGCACCTCGTGTTACAGCAACAGGCTCATGGGGGCCTCGCCAGCCCAGCTGAGGATAAAACACTGCATATCACAAGGGAGATGGCAAGCCACGGGTTGCAGGAACAAGAAAAAAGGTTTGCTCGAGGGAAAGACAGAAAGGTCAGCTCTCTCAGCTGCCGTCTCTGCCAAGGCAGGTGCCATCTCGACCTAAGTCTGCTTGACCTGTGCAGGGCACTCCACGTCCCCACCGCACAGCCCAAGGTGCTGAAGGTCGCAGTACTTTGTTACCCGCAGGCTCCTGAGTGTCGAACACCCAGACCCAGCAGCCCGCAGCCCATCCTCCGCAGGGACACGGCAGCGCGCAGCCCCCGCTCTGAACCCTGGGAGCACATGAGGCCCTCACCCCCACACGGCCGCCGCCGCCATCGGTGCCTGGGGGTCCGGCAGGCCGAGCCGCGGCCCGGGGCCCCGTGGGGAGCCGGGACGCCGCGGTGGGATGGGAGAATGCCGCAGTGGGACTCGGGGATGCCCCGGCGGGGTGTGGGGCGTGCGGGACCCTCGCTCACCTGCAGCCGCCTCAGCGCGCCCTTCGACACAAGATGGCGGCCGACGCCGGGCGCGCGCAAGCGCGAGGAGAGTGGGCGGGGCTCGGCACCNGGCCGGGCACCGGGGCCCCCGCCCCGCCAATCACCAGACTGGATGGGCGGGGCCACGGGCGGGACGAGCTTCTGACCCCGCCCACCCCGGTCCCCGGTGCTGGGGCGGGCCCGGGACAGCCCCGGCTCCCAGCGGCGCATCCCGCTCTCCCTGCACCGGGAACAGCCACTGTGCGTTCCGCCTGCGTGAGCTCCCACCCTCACCTGAGCTCACCTGAGCTCCCCAGGCATCCCGAGGGAACCGGGGGTTTTCTGCAGGCCTGCAGCCCCCACTGCGGTTTGACGACCAGTGAGGTTGCTGATCAGGGAGGGTACAGGGACCGCCAAGCTTCTCTGGACCTCCTGCGGGGATTCTGCCCCATTCCTGCAGGACTCCCAGGTCACACTCAGCTGGTCAGTGTCTCACCAATCTGAAGGGTTTGAGACCCTTGCAAAAGCATGGCCTTGGAAACTCCAGGCTACGGCCAGACCACGCAAGGCATGGCTCGTGCCCCTCTAGGGAAAGAGCCTGCACGGGCTCTGGATTGCAGCAGCCTAACGAAACCAGAGGCAGGATAAAGGCAAAAGCCACTCCCTCCTCAGCACAGATGCGAGAATGGCAAGGCAGAAAAGCTCCATGAGACCAGATTCCCCTGGGCACAGGCAACTCACATGAACAGGAAGAGTGAGGAAGACTGGGGCACAGTCTATGCAAGACTGTGGGACTGGAAGGGATTTATCTGCCCTTGGCCCAAGGCTGAAAGGAACCACCGGCCATACCCTGGAGGCTGCCAAGAGATCACTGCCTGAGGAAAAACCTCCTAGTCTGCCGAGAGCAGTCCTCACACCCAGGGAGAGACAGACAACCCAGTTAGCATTCCAGGATTTTACTGTGGCCCACAGTAAGAACACAAACGGGTTTTAAAATGTGTTAAAGGTGCATTTCAGGGAAGATGGATTTCAAGATTTGCAAAGTGTTAGATTAAGGAGCAGCATGGCTTCAGCTGGGGCCTGGCACAACTCTGTGCAGAGGTGGGTGCCCCAGGATCCTGCTGTGTCACTCCAGCATGCTCGTGCCAAGCGGAAGGAGCCGGGACCAGCAGGATGCAAGCTGTGCCACAGGGGCCCTGGGCTCGCCGCGCTCCCAGCTCTGCCATCACTCTGCCACTGGTTTCGCTTGCTTGGCCGCTTCCAGACGAGTCAGGATTTCATTCCACTGCACAAACTGCTTGGAGAGAAGCAGGGTCTGGACATGACACTTGAGGAAACTAACGTGGAAACTGCGAGGAAGAAACCAAGGTCAGAGCATCCTAACAGCACCATTACAATCCTGATTCCTTGGGAGAGGCCCAGGGCACCAGGCTGTTGAAAGCCTACATGGATTCAATCCATCCAGTGGCTGAGCCACTGCACAGCACCCAACACCCACAGGAGTCCAGGAGGCACTTCTGAACACCGTGTACCACTGCAGTGCAAGGGCTTTCTACACAGCTTCCCTACCCACTGTGGTTTCAGGATGTGCCTTGACACTGGGATCCAATGCCGACAGGACAGGGACACAGGTGTCAACCACATCTGAAATGTTCTTAAACCCAGGGCTGGAGATCTAATGGGGTCCAACAGGATCAGCACAGGGGGAAGAGGTCAGTTCAGCTATTCCAGGCCTGACGCTCAAAGGATACCATTTTGTTGTAGTCCTCAAGGAGTGTCTTGACATTGTCAGTGAGATCATGACGTTTCTCCTGCAAAGAGGAGAGACGCAGTGCATGAGCAATACATAAGCTGAAGGACATCGACCCTTCCCAATCCCCGACAGCATGGCAGGAAACTCATCCAAGGCCAGCACTGACATCAGCGCTCAGGCCCTGGCTGTGGCTGCTCACTGCAGCTGGACAGTTTCCACAATCAAGAGAAAGGTCACAAACACTGGTGCTATGAAGCACCAAAGCTCCTAGGTTTGCACTGCTGCCTGCCTCTCCTCAGTATCCAGGCTTTGCTTGCCCCAGAGCAGAAACTCCCAACAAAATGCTCAAAGTGATCATTAGGAACTGCCCAGGCTACTCACTGCCAGCTCCAGGAGCGCTCAAACAGGGAGGGAAAGAGTGAAGTGACAGGGTGACAGTATCAACAACGTTCCAGAGACTAGGACACTGGAGGGGTGCAATGCTTCACCTCAGTGTCTCAATGAAAGGGGGAATTCAAGATGGTTAAACCCACTGCTGCCTACTACGTGTCACTGAAAGCTGTTTTGATCAGAGTTGTGGCAGACAGATTTCCAGCTTGGACTCAGCTGACAGAAATCCTGGCTCCTTTTCCCCCTTGGAATACTTAACCTTCTTTAAGATTGTAGTAGACTGTAGTGTGCATATTCTGACTGCAAAAAACTGCCATAAATGAGCGTTCCCAGATGTTGCAAATACAGGGGTGTCAGTACAGCCAGTTGCAAAAGATTCCTACACCCTTCTAGCCACTACTGATAGGAATATTCACGGTACCTGCTGCTGTATGTGGACCTGTGAGAGCCGCTGCAGTTTGGCCGCATGGTCAGGAACCGCTGGAAGCACAAAGGAGAAATAAGGCTGGGCTGTTTTACAGCACATGGAAATAGTTCTCAAAATAAGGCCCATTCCTCCTCCATGAGCACAGCATGGCAGAACTCCACTCACTGAGTGCAAGTGCCCCACACCACAGATAAACCTCATTTATGATTAAAAAAACTACTTAACTACCCTGCACATGGCAGGAGCTCAGGGATGCCCACAGCGAGGGCTATGCAAGAACTACATCAGAGTAAGCCACCTGGGTAGCAGCTGAAAAGGCATCTCTGCCTGTGCCAGGAACAGGGATGTTCTGGATATAAAAGAGCTTAAAGGAAGGAATGACCTGCCTGGCACTCTCTCTGCCACACTGCTGTCTCTACAAGAAAGAAGCTTCACAAGCTTCTCTACCACCTCCTTGACCTTGCAAGGGAGGCTAGGGCAGCATGAGGCACGAGCAGACCAAGTCTGTATCCAGTTTACTCTCACACCACTAAGCTGTCCTCTTCTCTAGTCTCAGGCTCAAGAGAAAAGGAAGAAAACAGGACAGGCCACAGCTTAGCAGGTGGCATTTGCAGGTCCAGCTTGCAGAAGAACGTGCATACCTTGGATACTGGTGCTGTCCAAAATGGGCTGGAGGTTCTTCACCTGCTCCAGGAGGGCTGCACGGGCAGGAATAGCCTGTTCCTCTGTAGTGGGGGGACAAGAAGCAACATCAGTAAACACAAAACACTGCTTTAGCTTTCCACAAATAGTGGTAATTTTCCAGCTGATCTGTCTTTAAAGAAAGGGGCTTGTTCGTGATTTTATTTACGCTTTGTGCTGCATGTCCCTGGGTCTTAATTCACACCAATTTCATGCAGGAGAATCTCCACCAAGTTGTAATGATACAACAAGGAGTAATGGATACAAATTGAAAGAGAGGAGATTTAGGCTGGATATTAGGAAGAAATTCTTTACTGCGAGGGTGGTGAGACACTGGCACAGGTTGCCCAGGCTGTGGATGCTCCAAAGCCAGGCTAGAAAGGGTTCTGAGCAACCTAGTCAGGCTGAGGAGGTGTCCCTGTCTATGGCAGGGTGAGGTGGGACGGGATGGTCCTTAAGGTCCCTTCCACCCCCTTAATATTCCATGACTCTTTGAAATTCCATTCACAGACTATACCATCACAGGTTGATCCAATTCCTGGGGTCAAAAGAGGACCAGGCTAGGGAGTGTTGAAATACACCCAAATGTCTTGTATTCTCGTCAAAGCCTGGAGAATTCTGGAAGTGGGGTGAGGAAACCATTCTAGCTCCAGCTTTTCTTACCAGCCTTTGATAAATTCGGGGCTAAAGTGAATGATCAATATGGGAGAGATCCGAGCTGATAAAACTGCAGTGTGGCTGTGCACAAGGGAGCACTGGGGGTAACAGATATCCTTGTACAAACCATCTCTCTGACACCTCCATGGGGCGTGCTGTGCCCCATCTCTACAACTGAAGAAATCCATCCCGATCCATCTGACATAAAGGACACTTTTTTGCAGCACTACAAAAGCCTCCTGTTTCCCCTCGTTTCATGCCATACCTGCCAAGATGAATTGCAGCTTCATAGCATCTGGAACAGCCATCCTATCAATGTACTGGGGGTCAAGGTATTTTATTACATCTTCAACTGGAGGGATAAACAGGTTTGGGGACAAAAAGTAGGGGAGATGTTATGGCATTCACCAGTGCAACTTCCCCCCCCACGCCAAGTTTCACATGGCTCTGCAAACACTCCTCACTTAGCTGCCATATTTCCCCCCGTGCCCCAGGTTCATTAATTTCTGTGTGACTTCGGAGCACTGTGGCCAAGAACTGACAAATGGCTCGAGCCAGGAAACCACTGCGTTAGGGACAACTGCAAATCTTGCTTTTTGTCTGGATAATGACACCAAAGGCGAGTGAAATCTGCTTCCTCCCACCCACGGGACAAAACCAGCCAACAGCCCCCCCTAAAACCATTCATAAACACACGGTTTATGCTTTCACATTGAGCAGCCACTGCAGCCTTGGAGCACAATGACCCTCCCCACCCCTCCTGTGACAACACACAGCAAAACTGGGCCAAGAGGCAGCTTTGCAGGACCAAATACCCCTCAGTTTGGAGGCAGCTCCCCAGATCTGTCCCCTGAGTGTGAACCTTATTTAGTCCCACCACACACAGAGGACAGAGCTACTTCAGCATGCCCAAGAAGTCCAAGTGTGGAGGAATTCATTTCAGGAGCTTATGCTCCGAGAAGCTTCAGGGGCTGCGTTTCAGGCCGAGCAAATCCTGGCACTGACACCGGCAGATGGACATTAAGTAAATAACAGGCTGCAGCGGTCCCGTTTCCCACCTCCGACTGCGGAGCTGGAGGATCGCGAGCACAAAAACCTCTAGCAGTTACTTATCTCTGGCTCAAACAGGGAAAGAAAGGGCACAAAATCACGAGGTGTGGGGAAGGAGAAGGTGCTTTTGCTTAGAGCAGACAAACGCCACAGTTTGGAGCTCCCCCCTCCCGTCCTCCGCGATTCTCTCCCTTCCGCGAGACCCGCTCACTTTTCTTAAACAGGATTTTGATCCTCTCCCTCTTGCCGGCGATATTATTCAGCGCCACCTGCACCTTCACCAGCTCGTCCGCCACCTGCAGAGGCACAGAGGGAGGGGACGGGGCTGTCAGGCCCCGCCGGCCGCGGCACGCCAGGCCCCGCCGGGCCGCGCCAAACGGCCCCCGACCGCTCTCCGCAGCTCCCCCCCGGCACCTTTCGCGGCCCGCATCCCCCGCCGCCGAGGCCGACGCGCTGCTCCAGATCCTCCAGCCGCCACTGCAGCCGCCGCAGCTCCGCAGCGCCCGCCGCCATCTTCGTGCGGGGCGGAAGCGGCCGCGCCTCACTTCCGGCGCGCCCCGGCGGTTGCCATGGCGGCGCGTTGCTAAGGACCGCGGTTGCCAGGGGAGGAGAGGCCGCGGATGGCGGAGCGGAGCCCCCCTCAGAGGATGCGGGGCGGTCGATGGCGATTTGCACTGCAGAGGGAGGCGTCCAGCCCTCCCGCTGCTCGGGAGGACGGTCGATGGCGGCTTCATTCCGGCGTGGTCCTCCAGGAAAGAGGCGCTCGGATGTATTAAAAAGAATTGATATAGCGATCCGTGTGGATGCAGGCCCTTTGAAATCCGGGAGGCTGCCGCGGGCTTTCCCCCAGGCCTCTGTCTGCCCGCGTTCACCTTTCTCTTATCGACTGCCACAGGTGACACTTGCAAAGAAGAGAAGCACTAATGAGTGGTGCAGCCAACCCCAGCCTGACCGCTGCCTTCAGCTGGCACTCACAATTACATGGATCTGCGAAAGGGATAAAATTAATTCATTGTAGCAGCATCTGCCACAGAAAAAAGTCCAGAGGGTTTCCCAACCGCAGAGCAAGAAGTATCCGGGGGTGCATCGGGAAGAGTGTGGCCAGCAGGTCAAGGGAGGTGATCCTGCCCCTCTACTCAGCCCTGATGAGGCCACATCCAGAGTGCTGTGTCCAGTTCTGGGCTCCTCAGGACAAAAAAGACAAGGAGCTACTGGAGAGGGTCCAGCAGAGACCACAAAGATGATCTGGAGTCTGGAGCATCTCTGTGCTAACTGCGGGAGCTGAGACAAAATACTGAGAGAAGATCTCATTAATGCGTGTAAATATCTCAAAGACGGATGTCAGAGGGGATGGTGCCAGACTCTTTTTCCCTCGTGCCCTGTTACAGGATGAGAAGCAATGGCCATAAGCTAAAACAGAAGGAAGAAGGAAGAACATAAGGAAGAACTTCCTTATGTTGAGGGTGGCAGAGCACTGGAACAGCTGCCCAGGGAGGTTGTAGAGCCTCCCTCTCTGGAGACATCCAAACCCCACCTGTTCCTGGGTCACCTGCTCCAGGTGACCCTGCCTTGGCAGGGGGGTTGGGCTGGGTGATCTCCAGGGGTTCCTTCCAGCCCTGATGATTCTGTGAGTTTTCAAAACACCTTCTGACGCCATTCTCTGTATCCCAGGGCTCATCCTGCATCATGTCCACACGACTTCAGCAGCTCCGGGATGAGCATGGGGCTGGGTGTTGCACTGCCATACCCCAGGCACCAGGGAACAACAAGTCAAGGTTCCAGGCCACTTATAGATAAAACCCATCTGCTAATAGCAGGTCCTTTGCTAACACGGCTGGTAATGTGGGATGGATGGCTTTGGGGAGCCCTCCCATTGCCCTTTGCTGAAAGCTAAACCCACCGTGCCCTGAAAAATCTTTGTCCATATAGAAGTGCTCCTACTGAGAGTTGTACCAGTATGCAGGAGGGAGCTGTGGGGTGGCCCAGTGCCCCAGCGGCCCCTATGCCCCCCCAAGGCACCTGCAGGAGCTGTGCAGAGCACTCGGGCAGCAGGAGAAAGCTGAGGCTTCCTGTGCGCTGCCTTTTCTTCCCAAGGATCGATAACTGGGATCTTCAGAGGGGAAGAGCTGAGCTTTGTTCCACAAAGGCGACAAATAGAAATGGCTTCATTAGCAGAAGCGCCCGGGGGCTGCAGAAGGGGCCGGGGGCGGCACGGGGGGCCAGGGGCTGTGCACACAGCGATGCTCTGTGCTTAGACAGTACCAGCTCTACCGTGGTCTGCACCCAGCGTGATGGGAAATGCCCCAAATACACAAATGCCTGTACTAGAGGCTCCCACACCACCCAGCACCCTGAGATGAGAAACCCAGGCAGTCCTGAGACTCAAGCACTGGGGGGTTTTGGGACTGTCCCATCCACACTTCAGAGTCCCATCGAGTTTGCAAGCCTTGGAATGGAGCTGCAGCCACAGCTCTGACTGCCCACAGCCCTGGTGCCTGTTCCCTGCTCCTTGAGAATGAGAGGAGGCCTTTGACCACATCCCCATCCCTGCAGGGGCACACTGATGCAACCACTTGCCCCCAGCCCAGTGCTGAAGCTGGATCCAGTGCTCCTCCGGCTGGGCTGGATTGTTCCCTCATCCTCTGCCTTCTCTCTCCTGCTCAATTACCGTCCCTGCAGGAGATGGGGAAGCAGGCATCAATCACGGCTAGTTACTCAGGTGACAGCAGCTGTGTCCCCAGGCTCCCCAGGGAGCATGGAAACACACATCACCCTCTGAGCCTGGTAATGAGTGGGGACGCGGGCCCGCGTGTGCCCTGCCGGCTCCCTGGAGCTGCGGTGCTCGATGAGCTGTGGCCAGCACTTCACCGCAGTGACAAGAGACACAAGACCCCAATTAAGGCTGCATCAATCCCACTCCAGCTCTGCTTGGTACACTCACAAACACCTCCCCCCTCCATACACACATCCCCCTTGTTCATGAACCTCCCCCCACCCCCAGCGGCCAGACCACCGATCCTCTGCAGGGGTTCTGTGTCACCCTCATGTCCTCAACATGTCCCCAGCGTGATACCCCCACCTCCGTGTCACCCGTGTGTCCTCAGGCTGGGTCCGGAGCGGGCAGCGTTGCTGCAGCACCCTGGACAGCGACAGCGCTGCCCGGGTGGGTTCGGGGGTCCGGGCGGGGGCTGCCTCCGGAGGGCTGGGGGCGACCCCTTGCCCTGGGAATCCGGGCTGGGGATGTCAGCGAGAGTCTGGATTGTGGCTGTCCCCGAGGGACTGGGGCCGTTTCCCAAGGACTGGCGATGTCCTCGAGGGGCTGTGTTGCCCCCTAAAAACTGTGTCCCCAGGAAGTGGAGCCTGGCTTCAGGAGGGACTCTCAAACAGGAGTTTCTGTCCCCTGGGATGCCAAGGACCCGGCTTAATTGATGCCCAGGTGGACCTGTATTCGTGGCTGCCTCTGGCTGGAGTGACTGCCCCCACAGGAGTCCTGTGCCTCTTCAAATGTACAGGTGGCTGCACACACGTGGAAGCCCATGCGTGAACAGTGTGAGTGTGACAGTGTGAGTGAGCAGGCCACTGAGTTCGTAGAAGGAAGCACAAGTGACCACCCGTGTATGTGTCTGTGCCTACCAGCTCCACCACAGTCACCTGTGTCCTCCGTGGGCACTGCTCAGGCAGTACTAGCTCCGGAGCTCCAGGGCCAAGTTCCTTCCCCAGCACAGGCAGCCTAACAGGTTCCCCACCCACGCGGGAGCTCCCACTGAGGGCTTGTGGGGGCAAGCAGCCCCACAGCCTGGCTGGCACAGCTGGAGCTGGTGCCCTCTCTGAGCCAGCCCATGTCTGAGGGCTCGGGTGGGTGTAGGGCACCTGTCTGCAACTCAGAGCTCCCAGAAAACGAGCTGGAGGCAAGCAAGAGGTGGGCTGTGAAATCTCAGGCACTACAGCCCTTATCCCAGGGTAACACAGGCTGTCAGGGTGTTCTGCACCTCCAAACTGGGCCCTGGAGCTTAGTGGGTGGCACCATGCCCCACACACCACCCTGAGCACTGGTTTGGTTCAGAAGTCCGTTTCCTTTAATAGATACACGGAGTCGCGCAGCTGCGGCGGGAGTGCGGGGAACAGGCTGGTGACGCCGAGCCCCCCGCGCTGAGGTAGAGGTGAGCGTTGCTCCACGCTCACCTGCTTTGGCACCCTGGGGCACAAGCGCGTGGAGGAGGTGCCCGCCCAGCCCCAACGAGGTAGTTCGGAGTGCTCTCTGTCTCCCTGTCACCCGTCTGGGGACCCTGGCACCCAGGCAGTCTTTGGTAGTGGGGGGGCTCTGCTGGGCCTCCCTGCCGCCCCCCCACCAACA
>VZRR01011757.1:0-248231 GCA_013398015.1 Oreocharis arfaki
CCTCTTTTGAAAGAGGAAAAGAAACTCTTGAACTTCAGGAAATCAAAGTTAGTGTGAGTTTTCTCTCTTGTAAATAATATGAAGATGATTTTAATGGGTCAACAAACGATTAAACAACCTTCTCCACAGTGTAAGGAAAATCTATACAGTTTGCTGAAGACAATCAACAGTTTAGCAAAATCCGACCCCAACTCATCAACATTCAGTGAATGTTTAAGGTTATTTTTCTAGCAATTGCCCTCACTTGGCACTGGCTTGATACTAGGGAGCAGAAATATTTCTGCAATTGCAGATTAGTGTTCCACCTCACCAGCAACTGGCTGTTTCTTCTACCAAACTGACATAGAGACTTCCACTTCCCTCAGGATGAAAGCCTATTTTTGTATGCCTTAGGAGATGTGAGGGTATAAACCCATGATTCTCAAGACAGCCTATCTAATTTATAGACTTACCTAACTTACAGATATGGCCTCCTTCATATATAGAAATGGGAGCTTTCATGCAATCATAGTGAGAAACTATATACAATTCATATTGTATTTTTGTTCTTATATACCAATGTCTGATTTTTTGAAATTTCTTCCCCAGAAAGAAAAGTTTTGCAAATTTTTTTGTTAGCCTTATACAGAAGATTGTCTTTTCCCATGGAAACATTGTATGTCTTTTAAACAACATGTGCTGTCAATACAGTCGTATTATTGCTGGGTTCTTGAAATATAGAAAACCTTTTTAATAGGGAGAAAAGACATCTTGAAATGAATTGAAGTCCAAAGTATTTGCAGAGCTCTAGTAATCTGCCAGTTTTCCTCTAAGAGGTTTGATAGCTGAAGGTTATGAAATCAACAGTGCAGACAAGATTTCCACCATGGCTTGGCTTGCAATTTGCACTTCTGAAAAAGCAATATTCTTTTTTAATTTTCTTGATTCCTTTTAATCAACATGTCTCATTTCTCTGTATGGCTGGCACTTTTGCAAGAATTTTCATTCAAATGTGCTAAAAGTAACATGACCTCCTGATGAACCTCTTCACACACGCACACACACACGCACTCACACACGCATACACACATGCACACATACGCACTTCTCTGGAAGAAATCACCAATCTCAAATTAATTTGTTCTCTGCTTGGGAATGGACTGGTTTGCCGACCTAAACATGAAGATACAAATAATTTCTGACTACTGATATAGTTACCTTCTAGTGCGTTGGTTAAAGCAGGGAGGTTTAGATGTCATTATTTTAAATCAGCAAGCTGAAACCCACAGTTTAAATAACTGATTTTTATCTTGTTTTGCATAAACCATTTTTGCAAAAAAAAAGTTGATTCCTTTCACTACCATACACTGTAACCTACTCATGTTTTTCAGAGGAAGTTATATAGTCCAGGCCTCAGACCTTCTTCTAGTGTCAGAGGAAGACTGGACAGTTAATATGTGACCACACTTGTGATGCACGGGAAGTAGAGAATCTCTGGGAGTTCCTTCAGTCCCTATTCTGTGCACCCACCTGGCGGCCGCATCCCTAGGAAAGCAAGGTGCTTGGACAAGTTACTGCTGGCTGAGTGTTTCATTTCCTTCCAGGTTGCTCCTGAGACATCAGTAGGAAACAGGGCAAAGAGGAATGGGCTGTGAGCCAGTGGAGCTGTCCTGGCAGGCTGCACAAAACCAGCAGATCGTGAGTTGAACACTCCTGACTTAAACAGTGAAACGATGAGTAGTGTTTATTCTTATATTCTGTCTTCATTATTTCTATTGTATAGGACCACACCTCACTGCTTAGTTACCAGGTACAAGATCCTTTCTTACTTATGATTTAGACCAAGCTGCATATGGATAGCAAATGGACACTTAGCATTCATATAAAGAAAGAAAAAACTACCTAAGATGTGCTGAGAACATTTTTTTAAATGGGGGAAAAGAGCCTAACATTAAAACCAGCTGTCTTTTTTAAAGAAGGGGAACAATATCTACCAGTGAATTGAACAGCAGTGGTTCTTTCTGGTCACGCTCTCACTAAGCTTTCAGAAGCGGTAGTAGATCTCCTCCTCCTCCCCTCCCATATTTTTTGAAAGGTCTGAGAGGAATATCAGCCTCTCTGCTTTTTCAACTCCCAGCTGGTTTCTCAGGTTTGAATTAAATTGTCATGGAATGGAACTAAGAGAATGCAGTGAAATGAAAAAAATCATCCTCTGTCCTGCAAGATGCTAGTGCTGTCAAAAGCCGGTTTAGCACTTCAGCACACTCTGGTTCCAGGTTCTTAGCTGTACAAGCCATGTGTATAATATTTGGACTGTTTTTGACAGCAAGTTGAGATTTCTGCAGGGTTTTATTTCCTGTAGATATTATCGGCTGAGACATTGTCATTTCTTGCCATGTTTTCACAGTTCGTTGTACACAGCCTTGCTTTTAACACAGGCAAAGCCAAACTTTCAAAAATATGAATTTTATTTTACATAGCTTCTCTTCTTTTCCAAAGCTGCCCTTCAAACTGTTGACACTTGCTAAACAAAAAGACCAGCATCCAAGTTGGAACTGCAGGGGACTGTAAAGCTGAGACACACAAAAAAGCTGCAGGCACACAGTTTGCATCTGAAAGCAAGACTGGTTGCATCTGTAGGCTGCTTTTCCTCACTTAATTAATGCCTTCACAGGCAGGACTAAGTAACTTGTGTACAGCTCCATGATAAAGTATCTATGTAATGCTGGATGGCTGTTAGAAAATCAGTATGATCTCTTACCACATTTTGCAGATTTAGTGACTTTAGTCCCTGCTCACTGCAGATAGGCAGTAAATATGCCCTCAGTCTGCTGCCAAGCATCTGTATAGACTTAAACATCTGTAGAGCAGGAGCTTAAATGGATTGTCTAATATAGTGAACAGCAGGCTACATAATTACCCTTTATTTACTTGTAACAAATCAGTTACTACAAATAGCATTTTCTCCACTGAAAAAATGCTGCATCAATTAAATTGGAAACTGCACTTGTATTAATTCTGTCAATGAGCAGTATAATTTCAAAGTGGACAGGGTGAGTATAAGGGCACAGAAAATAGATTTTTCTCTTTTGAAGGGTTGGCGGTAGTACACCAAGTCTTTGCAGTAATTCCAAAGAGTTATTGATTTTGGAGCCAAAAAGAACTCTTGCATTCATTTGGCTTGACCTCTTATACAATAGAGGGTTTTGCACAGCAAATTCTCCAATAAACCCCCCAGCTTTTTAAAAAGACCTTTAAAAAAAGAGTCCTGAAGTAATGAGGGAAGTGCAATCTGCAAGTTCAACTCATGCTGTAAAATAGATGTGAACAGAGTGAATTTAGTACTTCTGGCACAGATTTATCTGAGTCCCACATATAGGGTCTGCCATATCTTCACACAGCTTCTGACCTCTATTCTGTCAGTCAGAAAAAATACTTTCCCCTTCCATTAGCACTGGAGTAAAGAAACAGTGCCACATTTAGGACTCATTTTTTCTTGGGCAGTGTGTATGAAAAGTGCCAGATGAAGTATGCAGGATGTAACATCCACACTAAGGCTCTGGAGTGATCTAGATTGATCCAACAATCCGCATTTGCGTTTGAGAAGAGAACAAAGGAGAACTAGAAAATGTGACTTATGCACTGTAGCACTGCCACTCACCTGAGTGCACAGAGAACATGAAGCTGTAGCTCTAAGGAATAAAATGTCTTGCATACGATTCAGTTAAAATACGTCACTTTTTAGTCCTTTGTTTAGACTGAGCCTTCCAGTTCTGTCCCTACCCTTTCTCTTCCAGGTAGGAAGAGGACACAGAGATATTTTGTGCCAAGGCATGTCTACCTTGCTTTCATTCACATCTGGATTTTTTTAAAGTGAGGAAATGTGAAGCTTTCCGAAGCAAAATTAACGAAGGAAACAATATTCACAGGCTGTTTCACTCACCTGCTCAGCTCAGAAATGATCTTATTTCTCCCTGAAATACTAAAGTTTGGAGTGACTGAACTTGGCAGGAGGGAGCTATCTAATGGGGTGGGATCCTTCTGCAACTTGTCCTACCCTCAAGGACTCCAGAGTGGTGCTGAGAGTACTGCACCACTTGGGGTTTGCCTGAGCATTCCTGTTGCTGAAGAACACCAAAAAAGACCACCTGTAGTCACAGGTGTTTTTCCTTTATCCCTTTGACCTGTATCTGCAGTGGTGTTCTGATAAACAGCTTGAAACACTAAAAGTAGAATGAATAATCCTACACTGAAGCTCTGAAGGTGCTTTTAGGTGTAATACTGAAAAATGTACTTTCTTGCTCATAACAGAAGATTGTATTATGTATATTATACATAATGCAGCTCTGTAGAATACCCAACTCTCCAAAGACTTTTAAAAATCATTAAAAGGATTATCAGACAAAATAGCTTTTTGTTTAAATCTTACCTTTCAAGTAAAGTGTCTATGTCAAATGTACTCACATTGAGGCAAACAACTTTTACAGGATATACATGGACTTCACGAGAGTATTTACAGCACTGGAAACTACATGATGGTATTTCAGTGCCCTGCAACATTTGATATCTTTGCTCCTTTGATCTGTTTTGTATCTACTGCAGAAGAGATGCCAAATTATTGAAAGCATGAGATCTTAGGTGCAACTGTAAAATCTGTGTGCACCTGTCATATATAAAATGCATCTTTTTGGGTTCCACTTGGCATTTGAACACGAAAAATGGGCATCTTTGCATTCTGAGCAGCTTGTGAACCCAGTTGTAGTTATCAATTTTGCATGCACGTAGGCTCTTTAAGTACTAAATGAAACATGCTATTCAATAGGGATGAGCAGTTAAATGTCTACACTTCTGAGAAAACCTAATAAATAATGTGTCTTGTGTTCAGAAGAAGTCAGGAAAATGTTTAATTCCAGAAATTTAATTTGGTATTCAGCTACAATATTTTTATACTAAATTGCATATGTCTCAAAAACAGCGTTACTAAATTATAATTTAATTCCTATGTTCTAACTATGACTACTAAAGTGTCCATATGTCACCTGTCATACTGGATTTTTAATTCCTGTTCTTTTCTTGATCCTTAAATTACATGGCTTTTACATTCTCCCTCTCCCAAATGCAGTCCTTCTGTTCAAGCTACAGAGAATCATATTTTTAGGGGCTGGAAATGGCTGGCTCACTTCTTCCCAGAAGTTAAGATGGCAGTTCCTATACATGCATATGACTTAAACCAGTAAGTGCATGGTCATATCCCTGCAACACTTGCACCTCCTCAGCCACTGGTCCCACCTGTCAAAAGTACATGTCATATTTTAAAATGTAAAGTGAGCGGGGATGGCTATTATTGCTGCTGAACAGCTACTGCATCATGCTTCTCTACTGATAGGGGGAACTTTCCGTCACCAGCAGTTAGGTTAGAAAAATGAAGCTCAGTTTTCAAATTCCAACTTTCGTCGTTCTTCCGGCCTTGTCACAAGGCAGGCACAGAGTAAGAAGGACCTACTGCAATTGTTGTGATACAATGATTTTGAAAATTTTAGCAATTGCAAACAGGCAAGAAAATAAAGACTTCTTTATATTATTTTTAGGTGCCATTTTGAACAGAATATCAGCAGTTTTAGTGACAACGATTCTTTGACATCTGATACCAATCTCATGAGACATATTCTGCTGTTTTATGTGCCCCAAGTACAGGTTCATTCCCTGATAATATTTCTGTTCAAAATCAGTGGCAGCAGAATGGGACAAAAATCTAATGCTTTCATTATTAAAAATCTTCTTTTAAAAAAACAAAAATATTTTATTATGATAAGTGGATCTTTCTGGTATGGTGAAATAAGAGGAGAGATGAATGGACATGATACAAATAATATTTTCCAGTGTACATAATTTTTGCTAAGTAAGACACTCTGCCACCTAAGAGGAAGATAATTTATAGTAATCACCTCTGCAAACCTTGCTCATGTCATTGCTGTTGCTCTGTGTTAGCAGATGAAGAAGCAGTAAAGAAACCGTACTTTCAGTTTAGCAGATGTGTACCTGTCTTGCAGGATGGGAACATATTGCATGCTAGGAAACAAGTAGCACACATGTGCACGCATACCTAGATGCACACACACACACAGACACACACACACAAGTAATCCTTATTTACTGTATGAAGAAATAGTTGGATGAAATGTAGCATTCACAACCACGCTGTGCATCCACCTCCTTAGCCAGTGCATGCATGCACTGGGCCAAGATGAGCAGAGGCTACCAGCAGCACAGACTCTGCAGAAGTACAGGAGAGATATGGGCCGGGTAAATTCCTTACTGGTGTACCAGGAGACCTTCTGTTTAAATACAGAGTTGTATTTTATATTTTATTAAAATGTTCCCTGTTTTTAACAGTTACTGTTTTATCAAACCCTGCTGTCCTGAGGGCTCCTGATGATGTCAATGAGAGTTTTGTGTAGACAGAGATTTTGGGACATGGCTCATAATAGAAAAGATGATTGATGTAAGTAAGAATACAGAAGCATTGATCGTTTGATCTTCCCCAAACCAGCCTGACACAGGTCCAGTTGGCAGAGACCAACATGAGGAAAAAAAAAATGGGCATTTATCTCCTGGGACTTACAAGCTTGCCATTTGAACCAACAGACTGCATAATATCCTAATGCACTTGGCCAGCACAGCAGCCAGCAAGATTACCATTCATAGACTTTGAAATGAAACACCCTTCACCCTGTTTATGCTTCATGCATGATTAAGTGCAAAGAAAGCAAGCCATATCGGTATGACAATCTGTTGAGGAGAGGAACCTCTTGCACAATGATAAAGCAAACATCTAAACACATTTTCAGTAAAACCTTTTGTGTTGTTTATAGAGCATTACATGAAAACTGTGTTAAAAGGACGTTAAGGCTGAAAAGTCAAGCTTCTCAAAGTCAGGAAATAATGGAATTCAGACTGCTTGTGAAACAAATATTTTGTTCTTTTGGTAATCATTATTACCCAGTAATTAGATACCTGCATGCAGTATCTTCTCATGGGACCCAGGCCTTCCTCAGAGCAGAGCATTGATAGTGTTCAGTGAGTTAGAGGCTATTCAGTATTTGGATTTAACCTCATTATTCCATTAATTTTTATTTATTTACTCATATACCTACGTATATGCTATTCAGTACCACTTCAGACTCTAGCATTTCTTATGTCATAAATTTCTGGGAAAAGCCAGATTGGAAGAGACCTCCGAAAGTCTCCCATCCAACTGAAAGAAGGGTCAGCTGTAAGACAAGATGTGGTTTTTCACAACCTCTCTGGGCAATCTGATCCAGTGCCTCTTTTTAAAAAAAGGGTTTCCCTAAGTCTAGTCTCAACCTTTCCTGATTCAATTATCCCCATTGCCTTTTGCAACCTCCCCATAGGTGACTGGGAGGTGGGGGATTCTGTTAGGTGCTCCCAAAGTTGCCTCTTCTGCAGTCTGAGCCATTTCTGCTCCCTCAGCTCCTCCTCATAGGGTGGGTGCTCAAGTCCCAGTTGGTGACCCTCTGCTGAACTCTCTCCACTTTATCTTTCCTTCACTGGGCAGGGCAGGGCAGAGAAGGTCACAGTACTCTAAATGTAGTGCAAAGAGTGTTGAGTAAAAATGCATAATCATTTTCCTGAATCTACTGCCTGTGCTCTTGTTAATACAATCCAAGATATTTTGGGACTTCTTCGCAGGCAGTGCACATTGCTGGCTCATCCTCAGACTGCTGTTCCCCAAGATCCTCGGGTCCTTTCCTGCAGAGATACTCCCCAGGTAGTCAGTCCCCAGACTACATTTTTTCACAGGTTTTTTTCTTCACAGGTGCAGCTCTGTGCATTTGTCCTTGCAGGATTCCTCAAGATTCTTGTCAGTTTATTTAGGTCCCTGTGGATGGCATCTCTGCCCTCAAGTGTATCAAGCAGTCCTTTCCAATCTTCTGTACCTGCAAACGTGATAAGAGTACATACAATCATCTAATCTAAAACATCAATAAAGGCAACAGGATGGTCCCCAGGATAGATCCCTACTCCAGTAGGTAGTTACAGGTACACCAGTAGAGTGAATCTGTTAGAGCCTGCCTCATGTGACCCATCATCTAACCTTTTCTTTCATCCATCTGGTTGTGAACCCAGACAGACCATAATGTCCTGTGAATGCCTCCATCCTCATCTTCAAAGCAGATGGATTCTGGGTGAAGGCATTGGTCACTGCTGGGATAGTCTCCCTCTGTTCTGCATCCCTTCTTACAGGACTACCTGCCCACAAGAATGCCTCCTGCCTGTGGCTTGCTTATCTCATGAAGGCTGGTGCTGCTGCACACTCCTGTCCCAGGGCCTCTCTCATAGCAAATAAACAATATTCCATTTTTTTTTAAACTGTACAGTATGTGGTCCTGTGACTCATGTACTGCACATTCTTCAGTTCTTCTGATTACAGATGTGGGTATTTCAGCACAGGCTTTTCTGTGGAGCTCTCTTCTGCCAAATGCAAGAAGCAATGCTTTAATCTCTGTAGCCCCTGGGAGAGGTAAGGCAGTGGATGTGGAATTGTCTCTGCTGATTTCAAGTTACATTTAGAAAGTGTAAGTATGGTTATTCACAGGATTCAGCTTTCCATAGCACATTATGCATTCAGACAACTCTCAGAAGTTTTTAGCTGGGCCCAGGAATAGCCTTAGAGGCTAAATTTGTGCACCCAGGAAGTGAAAAACGCATACCGAGAATTATTCAAACATGCAGACATCTGTCTTTGGAGATGTCTGTCAACCACCACTTCTCTCTACTGAATGCACAGAGAATTTGGGCTCTGAATTTCAGACAGCTTTTGGAAGTTTTACTTCAGAGCCCTTGGCAGGCAGTAGCTCTCCAAGGGAGCACTGGAAGCTACACAATTGTGTTGCTGCAGTCCCACCCTCCCTCAAGGGAGGCCACCTTCTTTCTGCCATACATCAGCAGGCATCTCACAGGAAAGAGCTGTTTTCAGTAGCTGTTCCTGCCTTATTCCCTGAACATGATTCACCCATTCATTGACCAGAGCAGAGACCTTGGATTGTAAAGCTTATCTATCACACATATCATCAGGCAGTTGAAGACATACATGTATACAGTGACTGCCTGACTTTTCATCAAATCTGATGTTTCCTGAAAGTATTTGACTTTGGAAACCCCAGTATAAATCCTTTCAATAGATTCAAACATTTGTTTGTTTTCTTAGGTAATTGTGTATGAAACACGACTTAAACTGCTTTATGAAACTTTTTCTCTTACTCTGGAGATGGGCTGTGGGTGTGTGTGGGGGGTGTGAGTGTGTGCAGGTGTGACACAGTTTAGACTCCTCTGCATGCTGAACTTAAAGTCAAATAACACTACTTCCAGTGGCTTTCAGCACAATAGTTCATTTGATGTGAGGCAACTAGATGAAAGAAGACTCAGATGTTTCTCAAAACCTAAATTACGCAACAACAAAAAGAGGCACACATCTGAGGTCAACAGAAAGACTATCAGTTATACAGAAAGTTAAAGGAGGGAGTTATGGGTGGGATAGAGAGAAATCAGGAAATATAAATTGGTTTAGAGTTTTCAGATAAAGGGGAAATGAAAAAGCAGCATAACTGAATTTGACTATATGCTTTGAGATTGAATGGGAAACATGGGTGTCAAACGAGTCAGATTCCAGGAGGACCTTCTATGTGCCTGCAGGTAGTAGGTTCAGAATTAAGTACTTGCAATGAAAGAATCTGGGTGAAAATTCAGGCAGAATTCCTGAATTTCACCAATAATAAATATCCATCTCGATAACAGTGCTGTCCTGTACTCTTTTTAGAAATATTTTCATTGGCCTGGCTAACCTGTGTCCATCACTGAAAAAAAATTTACATACTTAAAGCAACTAGGAATTTATTGAGAAAGCCAGACAAGGATAAGCGTGTTAGGGCAAAATTAAATTAGGACTGTGAAAGTGTAAGCTTCTTCTGACTACAGGCTAAGGAGTATTGCAGAAAATTCTCGTGCTTATAGATTTCTTTTAGGAGTGGCTCATGATGGATCTTGTCTTGAGAAAAAAAAAGCCAATCTACATCTCTCTAAAAGCTGGCACCATGGTAAGCTTAACATATCCCCACTCCCTTCTAAAATGAGCAGCTGCTAAATTACAGAACAGAGTTGAAAGCAATGTATCTGTACTAGGCACTCCAGCTACCAGTGAAGCAGGAGGAAAAACAAATCACATATTATTAACAGCAGACTAAATTAATTGAACTCTAGTGACAAGTGGCATGTACAAAAGGTTTATGAACCGAAGAGAGGCCAAGAATTCTCTGTTGTTACAGATTGCTGCAGACTGTCCATGTCAGCAATGCTAACAGACAGAAACATCAGCATCATCAACCATTAACAATACTGTACTTAGAAATGGTGGAGTGTACACTCATAATTTAGTTCTGTGTTCTGCCTCAGTGCTACAAAGGCTGGAGTGGTTTGGGTTTTCAGGCTTACAGTATCCTCAGATCACCTCTTCCACACAAATTACCATATGTATCAATGGTTCCACCCTGAGCAATAGCTTCCAGGACTCCTGTCACATTGCCTTTGAAAGAGCAGAAACACACCTCTGGGAATAGGACTGGCTGTGAAAACTCTGATGGCACATTTCTATCCCAGGAATTCTGGCAAAATAAAAGTGCTTGGTGGAAATGGTACAATTTTGACTATGATTACGTGGCTAAGTAAATGCGAAAGTTTGAATTAAACTTGGCGGGTTGAAATAAAGACCTTTCATAAAAGCTTGATTATTACATGAAATTCTAAGTATGAAAGAGCACTTTGGCTCCCATTGTGACTGGTAACAGTGTCTGCAGAGGAAGAGTAATTCCTCACTCCTTCACCCTATGCAGGATGTGTCAGCTAAACAGAGTCCACATTTGGTAGGTATCCTACCACATTTGGTAGGTATCACCAGGAGGTTAGTTTACCATGTCTAAATTTAATCTCTTTTTCTGGCCTGAATCATTCACAAGATATATGTGAGAGCACCCTGGAGTCCTGGGAATATGAAGAGAGAGAAAAATCCTCCTGGAGAAGCTGAAAAGCAAGAAAGATTAAATTATGGTGGTTGCAGGAAAGCAGCAAACTTCTCTGTATTTCTTTCTCTCTTACTCTGGAGATGGGGGGTGGCTGTATGTGTGTGCCTGTGTATTTTTTTGTAGCTTTTTAGGCTCCTTTGCTTGCTGAAGGTAAAGAAAAGTTGTCTTTCTACTCTGGCAAACACACCAAAAGGCTGACAACACCATGTATTATTCATTTGTACTCTATGAGTCATTGTCTGTTCTGTTAGTAAAAAAAAATTATTGTGAGTAAGGGCAAAGGTGAAAAAATAGTCCAAAACAGAATTATAGGCGTCTCTGTACCATATTTTGTTAGCAAATTTACAAGCAGCCTTGTGCCAGGACAAACAAGGAGCTAATCCCTAGGACAGCATGAAGCTAGAGATGGTGGCTTTGGCCCTCAGTTGCTTACATACTTGAGGACTTAATTCCTTCTCTCCAGAGCCCTAAGCCTCGTACATCAAAAGTTTTTAAGTCCAATGTAAAAATCTGCCTTCCTAAATATGTTGTACTACTAAAACCACTGAAAACTAGGACTAGTTTAGAACAAATTCATCATTCCTTTTTAACATTTCATCAGCAGGACTCAAAACATTATTAGCCAGAAAAACGCCGAAGAAATCCCAATTTTCTCCTGGTCCTGTTCAAAGCCAGTACATGTTTAATCAGGGAGCAGAGCCCT
Organism: Oreocharis arfaki; assembly: GCA_013398015.1. Lineage (NCBI taxonomy): Eukaryota > Metazoa > Chordata > Aves > Passeriformes > Paramythiidae > Oreocharis > Oreocharis arfaki. Next base: position 11,779 of record VZRR01011757.1, read on the forward strand.
GATATCCAAATGACCAGAAATCCTCCCAAAACTTACATCATCTCCATTTTATACTCGATACTTTAGCTCTTATTGCATCAAAATGTGGATTGTTAAAATGCAGCCAGATACAACTCCTACAGAAAATAAAATGCTCTGTGCTAGGGCAGCCGTGTTGCAATCCTGAAATTTGGATTTCTCCCCTAAATAATCTGTGTGATGCTTAAAGAAACCTCTGGGTTTTTTTAGTTTATGTATAATGAGGCTATAAATATTTTTTAGCTCTCGGACCTTCACAGCCTGTGGAGTACTGAGATGATTTGCAGACAAAAGCGTTGCTTAGAAACAAAAATAAAAAACCCAAGGGTCTCTAATTTTGTCTCTCAAGGGGACTTAGAAACCAAAAGAGGTCTTTGAGACCATGTTTCTCCTGAAGTGCATAAGGGAAATGAGCTCAGAGGCAGAAAATGGTGCTGTGTTTCAGAAGCCAGGTGACCCAGCAGCGAGCACCACGTCCTGAGCTGCTGGCTGCCATCAGCTCTGCCACCTCCACACATCCCACTGCTCCCGGCCTTCAAGGTGCTCAGAGCTCCAGAGGTGCCTCTGAACCCCCCAGCCCTCCCATGTCTTTGGCAATGAATGAATATGAAATAGTTGTTACCCACAGCTGCTGCACTGAGTGGAACTCTGGTTTAAGTAATTCATTTTGATAACAATGGGGAGGTTAATTGATCAGCCATTAATTTTCTTGCTTTGCAGTTTTTCCTAATTATCTCCATTACACAGAAGGTCTGCAAGGCATGTCCCTTGGTGAGCATGCCTACTTTTTATTGCTTTTTGTAAAATTACAACATATGTGTCATTATTCAATGCCATTCCATCTCTCAGCACCCCCCTTGGCATAGCATATTCCGTTGCTGAACTCCTCTAGACAATAGTTAATTTCTCATCCCATGGAAAATGCTGGTCATATACGCTGCAGCAGGAATCCAAGTGTTGACAGAAAATTCAAGAAACAAATACCTCTTTCCAGACTTCACCGTTTTTCCTGTGAAAATTCAGTTATGGATTCTGGAGACAATCAGGAGCAACCCAAATGCTCCTGGTCCTTTTTTAAGTCTGAAGAAAAAGCTAGTGGAGACGATATTTTTTAGGCACAAACATTTATTGCAAAACCCTGCAGTGGCAGCAGGGGTCAGATGGCCCATCTAGGTATCATTCTGCTCTGGTACTTTGCAAATGAACAAGACTTCTTACACCACTTCATATTTCTGCCATATATCCTCGTGCTATCTCATTCTGGAGGCTGTCAGATGCAGGAAATTTATCCAAGTCTCTAGACAAGTTGAGGCTGAAATGTAAGGAGATGGAGGAGCTATGTGCCTGACAGAGCAGGCCTCCAGGGGTGTGTAGGCACACCTCTGCGCAGGCACAGGGCAATGATCACGCGTTACAAGAGGAGATTTCTGATTTAACTGTTGGAACAGCTGCTTCAGCTGAACAAAATCAAGTTCCTGCAACACGAGTATGACAGGGAATTGAGCTGGAAGGAAGGCAAGGCAGGCAGACACTAGAAGCATAATCATCTTTAAATAGCAAAGCTGCATCAGCAGAAGTCTGAAAACTTACAAAGTCAAAGGGGCACAACTACAGTGCAGGGTTCATTCACTCCCTGTTATGTCTGTCCCATGAGATGTGTGGTATCTGCTGGCCACATGCTATCCTTATGCCAGGAAGGATCTCAGGTGTGCATTGTTTTCCTTGTCCTGATTTCCCTGGGGAAGAACATAGCAGCTGGGAGAGCCCTGTGTTGCACTCTCTTCTCATGCACTGCTGCAAGCCTGGGGTGTATGGGATGAGCTGAATAAAACACCTGCTCTGCAATCCAGATGTAGGGGCAAGGTCTTCATTTTTAACAGCAGAAAAGCTGTGCACATCAAGCTTCTTCTTAGAACCTGGAAAATATGACCTCACTGACCCCACTGAGCTGTGCAAGATTGCTTAGCAGAGAGGAAATGTAAGTAGTTCATGACTATTTTTAAATTTCATTGTAAGAAAGGCAGCTTCACCTTGAAAAAGAAATTCATAAGACCCTAGGCACAATGGTCTACGGTAGAAGGATTAAGACATACATGGGTTGTAAGGAGATAAATAGCTCTGCACTCCTCTTGGACCTTCCAATAGGTCATTCAATGAGAAACAGTGAGAGGCAAAAAGCAACGCCTCTCTGACCTTGTGTGCCATTTTTTAATTAAAAGGCAGGACATTTTTCTTAAGTATTAGATGTGGATGCTCACCATAGTATAAACCCAGGTGCATATAACAAAAGATTGTATGTTCCTTTATGTCTCTCTAAACTCTCCACCAAACTCCCATGCCCCACCCATCATGCTTCCATTCTGGTAACATTTGCAGCCTGTCCTGACCCTCCACTTCCCACACAGCACTTTGTTTCTCTGCAGCACTCACCAACCTGTTCTTCAAACCCATGCCCAAAAATTCTCACGAAACTACCTCACAGGAAACGTCCATATGAGATACTCTCCTGCACCTAAGAGCTGGAGAAGTCAAGTCACTCCCTAAAAGACTTGGTGGGATCTATGTGCCCACACCCGTTGCAAAGGCCCTCCACTGACTCCCCCGTCTGCAAAGGGAGGACCCAGGTAGTTCTCCAAAATGGGAAGTCCATGAAAGTTAATTGTGTTTAGTTCTCTGAATTGAAAGGATGGAGGACTGATTTTCTTCCCTGTACAGATATTGTTATTTTTCTGCAATGCCAATACAAGAGCAAAATAGAGCTTTAAATGGTCTTGTATTTGGACACAGGTGCACAGACAAGCAATTGCACTGCAACAGCACCCCATTATCAATGGCATCTCTCACTGTTGTTTTAGAGTTTATCATCATCATTACCCTGTTTTTCTGTCCTTCAACCTTAATTACTCATGGTTCGTCTGAAGAAGATGATAGCAACTATGAAAATGCCATAATGCGCTCAGAGACACCAAAAATGCTTATCTGAAAGTTTCACACAGTGTGCTCTGTCTTATAGGTGAAGTATCTGAGATATTTCAGCTCTGTGACCTGCTCAGGAAACCTTGTTGCTCAGAATCCACCTGATAGCCCTGCTCCTGCTTTCCCCATCCTCCTTATCTTTCTCTTAAATAATCTGCACTTTCTGTGCATCCCCCACCCTCAATTATACTAATTCTTATGGGAAATATTTCTCCACTAGCCATTGCCTTTTTCAGGAACAAGTTCAGGAAGAAAATAGTATCTGTGACAGTTAGACTGGCCAGACCTGAAGCAACGATGCTGAACACCCATGCCTGTGGAGGAGCTCTAGGAATGAGTTTAGCTTGAGCTGGCTGCGTAAATCTTTCTACTAGAACTACCTGAACCACATCAAAGCTTTAGGAAAACATAGATAAGTTTTGTGCCTCTCTTCCAGTAAAATAGTGGGAAAGTTTTTTCCAGTAAAAAAAGGGGAAACCAAATAATGTTTCAAACTTACTTTGCAGGGATTACTAAGAAAGGAAAATACTGGAATCTCACACTTACGCATATTCAACTACCATTGTTATGTACCTGTGTTTGTAATACCATATTTCTGTTTGATAATTTGAGTTTCTAATACTTCTTTGTTGGCACTGTCTTTAGCAAGTCCTTTCGAGAACTATGTAAAATTCTGTCTCTGTGGTTTTGAGATATTTCAGGGTATCAGGCTGAACTACTTTTATCATAAAGCGTGATCTTATTCTTGCAGACAGCCTAGTTAAGGGGAGAGTTGCCATCTACTCTATGGCAATATGGAAATTCAGTTCTACAGCAAATGAAAATTCTTCTGCCAGTAGTACTTACAACCCATTTAGTCACTTAAAAAAAAAAATTATTTTACATTTCCTAGAAGTGTAGAATACTTTGGTTTATGAACTCACTTCTGCTTTCTAATTAAAACTGGCACGTGCTCTGACACAAGTCAAAACTATAGGTCATCCTTCCTCTTCAGAAAAAAGGCTTTACCATACGGCTTCTAAAATTAGCAAAGGTAAATGGATATTAAATCAATGGCCCAGCAGATAGAGAGATAAAATTTAAACAATTTACATTCTATTAAATAAGGAAATATAAATGCTGGGACTGTAAACATGGTTAGATACAAAGCAGTTCTTCAATGCCACAGGCGAGTGAATGAGGCAAGGGCAGTGGCCTCTTGCAGAATTTTCCATAAGTTTTGATCCTCCACTTCAGCTGTCCTTTATAGGTTTGCCTGTAGTTTGTTCCTGCCTTTTCTATTTGCTTTGAAAAACCTTTTCTAGCTTTTAGCATAGCTCTCCCATGCACTGATGACCTTTTAAATAATTAAAATGCTAACAGTTCATTCAAGCTATTATGCAACTCACTCTTTGAAGTAGAAGGCAAAGGATCAAAACCGGGAGAAAGAAGACCTTTCCATGCTGCTTGGTTTTGACTCCCTTTGTGTTCCTGACAGGGTCTGAGGAGAACTGAGAGGTGTGCTTTGTTACTGGTCCAATAATCAGAAATTCTCATTGTTGTGCCATTATTTATCTTTTCTGTCTTGATCATTTAAGCAATCTTTTCATCTTGTTTTCCTCCTGGATACATTTTCTGACATACAACAACCAGAGTTTTCATAAAGCTCTTTGGTGCCTATGGGTACACACGTAGCTGATGCCTGTTTAAATGGCAGTTTCACACCTTTCAGAGCTGTGCTGCATCATCCGAAAGAGCAATTGATGCACTAGGAAGCTCAAATCCTTAAATTCCTCTACTTGAAACAATGACATAACATGGGAGGAGAGGTGGAATCCAGGCAAAGTACAATGTAAAATTAAATATCTTGGACTTAATTCTAAAAAATGCACCATCTATTTGATTTTACACCGAAGCAACGGGAGCCCAGAAAATAGAAAAAAAATGAAATTAAGAAGTCTTGACTTAGAGAAAAAAAGCTGGTAGATTTAATAAACAAGAGTTACAGAAACTTCTTCATCTGGGCTAAATAAATGAAAGAGAAAAGAAGGCTAAGCTAGGTTCCCACAGTAGACAAAGTTTTAAAAATGCTAATACACCTGCTTCTTTAAAATTAATGGGAAGTGTCGGTGCTGGGATGCCACAGTTCTGTTACAGTGAGAAGTGGTATATGAGCCCTAAAAATGCACAGGATTGGACAAATAAAAAAGGATTGTCTAAATGTTTATAAAAACAAAACAACAATGTGTGTTGATGTGACTTGCATCTCCTGCTCCTGACAGTTACTTTTATAAATTTTGATAGCTGTACATGCATTTGCGTCTCTATAGAATCACACATATCAAGACAAAGACATTGGGATTACACCTAGAATTAAATTCTTCTCAGAAGCAGGAATTGCTGCAGCACATCTCCAGGGTCCCAGGTAAAAATCCCAGATATTAAAACCCAGACAGCAGTTTTGCATATTATATTTTAGGTAAGTATGTTTAAATAAGTTGCCAGCCATATTTTCACGCTGATTTTTACATTTTAAATTCTGCTTTTACCTTGAATGTCTCAGCTGTGAGAATGCCAAGCCTTTGATATTTTTAAAGTATGAACGTACATAATCTTGCTCCAACATAGCATCAGCAAAAGAGGCAGACATCACTACCTGCATTTAGCAAGATGAAAATCACACGCAAAGCAATGAAGTTGTTTTACCAAGAATATTCACAAAACCAGTGGCGGCTTGGGATGGAATTGGGGATATTGAAACATTTTTGAAGAGTCAACACAAAGTCATAATTTCATTATTATTTTAGTGGTTAACATTATGGGAAGTCAACATGAGAATATGTACTACACACAAAGGAAAACAAACAATTTAATGACACCAATATATAATGCAGTATTTTGACACAAAAATGGTAAGAACTTAAACAAACAAAAGAAACAAATGAAACTTGGACTAATGACCATTTCCTCATTTTTTTCTTTCTTTGTAGCAAGAAATTCGAGACCAAATGAAATAAATGTTTCGATAAACATGATGCAGGCACCATCAGTATTTTCTTGGGTGAGAAGACTGACTGATCTTCAGGGTTTTTAAGTGCAATATCAGAAGAATCATTGCAATGTAGGGAAATGATAGAAAACTAGTCCAAGCACCTCAGTGGACAAGGTCACAGCATATTCTGTTCTGTTTTGTAACTCGTCTGCTGCCTGAAAGGTTGTCCGACAAAAAGAGATGTGGTGTCAGGGCCAAGCTTTTCTATAAGATGCACTCCCTGAAATGGCTGTAAACATCTCTTGCTTTTCTGGAGTAGTGGCAAGGTTGTCATTCAAATTACAAGGGCACCTGTTTCTAGATGCCCAGCCTGCTTTCTGGAGGCCAGCACCACCTCCCAGCTGTCATAAAATAAAATAAATTTTTTTTTTAAGTGATTGCATTTGAGAGATACGCTCACTTCGTGCAATATATGAACCATTGTAACTTTTAGACTGAAGACAACAAAACAGGAATAGTTTCCTTCTGAGCTATATTCCCCAAAATTTGTTCTAACAAATCTGATTCATGCTTTGCTTCNAAGTGATTGCATTTGAGAGATACACTCACTTCGTGCAATATATGAACCATTGTAACTTTTAGACTGAAGACAACAAAACAGGAATAGTTTCCTTCTGAGCTATATTCCCCAAAATTTGTTCTAACAAATCTGATTCATGCTTTGCTTCAGTTTCTGGTTCTCTTAGATCTCCAGGGAACAATTCCACCTGCTTTGCTCCAGTTTCCAGTAGAAAAAAAACCAGCCAAAATTAAAATTTATCCAATTAAAGCATTCCCTCCTGTGCTACAAGGTCTATTGGAAGAAGGCAATAAACATTAATCTCAAAGTAAAAAATGAACCAAACAAGCTCCTAAACCTTTCTATCAAAGTCCGCATAGGCTTGTGGTATGCACCATGTCTTCTGAATTTAAGCTGTTAGTTCAGTATAAAAACACTACATCAACCACTTATATCAGTAAAAGAACCACTGTCCCGAATTATAACCATTCTATGCATTTAGTTCCAATGCATATTTTTGCATAACAACTCTGATTATTTTTCTTAGTCCTTAATAATCTACATTTTCAATACTTGAGGTTGTTATATTCACAAGGATTTTCACATCATAGACCTGTTTGAAAGAGATTAGCATGGATCCCTGAATCTCTGCCAATACCATATTTTTTCCACATAATATTTTCCAGTCCAGTCACAAAAGCACAGGTTTTTATCGCTTTACTCTCCAGAAAGTATTGCATTTCCCACAGTTCTGTACTAGTTATTCCAAGTCAGGTTACCACTACTTGACCTTTCCTGCAACTCCCTAAGAATTCCTTCCTGCCTATCTCGAGGTTCTCCTAGCACTTCTCCATATCTTTTTCTCCATTCAATCCCTCCAAACACTCAATTATTCTTTAATTTAGCAACTCGTCGATCTGTAACTCTGTTTCCCACGTAACTGAGAATTTTCTAAATCTCAGCAGCCTGCTATTGGTTAGCATTTTTTCATGTACCATATTTTGTCAGACAAGGAAAAAGCATCAGGACTCACAAAGGCCAGCCTGGTCTGTGACAAGCATCAAATACTTCATGGTTTCTCTGCTTGTTATTCTTTGCAGACAACAAAACCTAGAAATAGTCCAAACGACACGAGCTTTGGTGAAAACTGAAAGAAATGAAGCATTCTGGACAGGCTTAATTCCTGTACTAGGTAATGGCAGGTGCCTAATATGCCTGTGTATATGTTGCATTATGCGGTGGACCGCTAAAAAAGGGAAATTTTAGAATGTGTTTTTTCTTTTTTTTTGAGGTAGGAAAGTGGACAACAGTAATTTCAAGAGTAACACTATATAAGTAAATTCTTCAGAAAAAACCTGTATTTCATTTAAAAAACAAGTCAATAGACCAACAAACCAATACACTCTTTAAATCACTCAAGAACATACTTGAACTGTGTGCATACAAAAAGGGATTTGAAACCAATTTATCAGAGGTCTTGCTATGAAGACCCTTGCACTGATTAGGTGGGCTTCCAATTTTCCCTGCAGCTCTATCATCTTTTTTGTGATAAGCCACTGCTTTAATTCTTCCACAGAAAAAAAGGTTTTGAAATCCCTAAGCCCTATTTGCTGAGCTCTTCTCCAGCAGAAAAGTTTAAACTCAGGACAGAATTTTGCATTTTGGAGGCAGCCTCTTCTGAAGCTCTCAGCCCCATAGCACTGACAGGCCTTATGATACAGACAGGAGCAGCAATGTAATTGGTTTAGTTGGCCTCATTGCCTGACACCAGATAGAGCAGGAAGGATTGTGGAGAGCAGCTGATTCCTTTTCCATACACAGCTTGTTAATATTTTTTTCTGGAGGAAAGGTGATTTACATTGCTTGTATTGTCAGTCATCAATGGGTTGCTGCAGTGTGCAGTCAAGCTTCTAAGCAGTGTTTTGTTTTGTTTTCTGCTCTTGCCTGGATTCCCCCTTTAACCTTATCAAAGCAGTTAAATTTCTGCAACCTATCAAGCTGAGCCATGTCAGCATCTTTAGATAGTCGCTGTTGACACGGCTGAGCAAAGCTGAATTGATCTTACAGCCCTCAGGACATCCTGTACAGTGTGCGTGCTCTCTACCACCGCCACATGCCTGATTTAAAGTCCAGACATTTCTAACTCATTGTTGGCAAGGTGAAATGGTTTGTATCACTAATGCTATTTAAGATCATTCTGTTGCCACAAATGCTATCCCAGTAACCTCAGATTGTGCACTAGAGATGGAAAAAGAGGACAGTGATGACATGCTTGTTTGCACTAAAAGAAAAACCATGAAAAACCTCCAATCTGAAGCAACAGCAACAAAAAAAACCATGATTCAAGTTGAGCTGTACCTGTCTGTCTGAGGAAGCAGCAATAAAAAAAAGGTTAGTTACATTAGAGAACAAAATGTGGCTGACAAGGCTTCCAGCTACTCTCCATGAAGAACTTGACAAGTGAATGGCTGTTTTCCAAGCTGTTAGGCACCCAAGTTACTGCACATTTGCTTGTATCCTATATGTTTTTCATTAGCAGGCATGCACTGTGACATTAACCCGTGAATCACAAGGATCCTGTTCTTAGCACTGTGGGCACAAAAACACTTGGCTTTTGAAAAAACATGGAACTTCATAACCAGGTCACCAAGATCATCAGGAGAGCTCAGGACAGCAAATTATCTTAATTACTCATTCTGTTTACTTCGCTCCTTAACTGTATTTGTATCTCCTAATTTCAAGTAGAGAAACAGAAGAAACTTCTCTTGGAGCAAAGAATCACTCTGTTTTTCAAATGGTCTTTGTTTATGTATTTACATGCCTACCTGTTTACGTGCTTTTTAGTTAATGGCTGTTTACAGAGTGCCCCCCAGAGGGGTGACAGACACTTATCAGTGAGCTAATTTCAGTGCAACAACTAGATCGATGAGAAATGAGTAAGCTTGTATACATTGGTGGCCTATGAAGAAAGGCCCATTGACAACAGGGAAAAAAGGTGCATCTTAAAAATAAAGGACCAAATCCTGGGGCTCTGTGTGTAATGAACCATCTGTGCTGGGGTAGAGAAAAAGAACTGGCCATACCACTACACAAGTAAGAAAGTATGTCCACTTTGCAGACCCTAGGTAATCATTTAAAGGAATGAAAAGCAGCAACTTTACAGCAAACTTCATAAATGTTAAAGTCCTCTTTGTGTAACCACAGATAAAGGTCTCTCCATGTGAGTTTTAACTCATAAGATATTTGGGGTTCTTTTTAATTCACTGTTAAAATGGAATACTGCAGAAATGGTGTTTATCAATAGAGATGTGTGCAAATTCTCTGCACAGCACCTAATTTCCCAGAGAAATAGTCCCTCAAAGTTCTTAAATTATATGGGAAATAGGTGTAAAACCTTGTGTTGGTTTTTTTGTTGTTGTTGTTTTTTTGATTTTTTTTTTTTTTTTTGTGCAGGAATGAGCAAATTACTATGACTTGGGAAACAAAGATTTGAGAAGCTGGCAAGCAGAAATCTGCCTGTTCTCTGACTCAGTGGAGATATGTCACCTAAACTCTCAAGAAAATGGAGTTAACAGCAGTGAAAATCTGTCCTTTAACATAAACCAGAAAACAAATAATGATCAACAGAATAAGAATTAAGACATATTTGAAGATTTCTTCTGAAATGGGAATATTCAGCTTGTGGTAACAAGAACACTGTAATACCAAACCAAAATTGTGGGCAATGGGTACTATAATGTCAGTAATCTCATCAGCAATAAATAGGCTGGTGATATGGAACAATTTGTTCATCTCTCAAATTATGACTTACTGGAGCATTCTGATTTCAGAACTTGATTTCAAAAGCATTTCAGACCTCGTTTTTCTTAAGAGCAAGAGGCATTTTCATTTATATATTATTCTCTTTCACCTAAAAATCAGTGCTTAATCATCTTTCATTGTGTTTTTATTCAGAGTCAAGGAACACACTTAACTTCTTTCATGGAGCATTCACAAAAAAAGTCTTGACTAGAACTCAATTAACTTGTATGCATGCAGATGTTTTGGAAAGTAATTTTATTTGTATCTACAACATGATTCATAGGTTGTGATTATTCCAGAATCCACTTGTTGGAAAATTTATACTAAATAAAAAACCACATTGGGATATCTTGTTTTCCCTCCCTTACTTTACCAGCACAAGAAGCTAGTTAAAAGTGGTGCTGGTTTGTAATTTTACCTCTGACTGAAAAGGCAGCGATTTCCTCAGGAGTCGCTTTTTGGGTGTTCAGATTAAAGGCAGTAATAACACATGCTTTATCCCTCCTTCATTTGTTCAGCCAAAATGCTGAGCTATAAAATGCCCTACAATCTAAAATCACTGCCAATGCATTCTGTGCTGGGATTTTCTGTGTGGTTCAGAAGTAAATGAAAACAACTGGAATGAAGACACAAACACACACACACAATCATAGTCATAGCATTAAAATTTTGAGTCCATAGTTTACCTATAATTTGTAGAAAATTAATAACATGACAAATTCTTGCATGTGAGTAACTCACAAAAAAGATGTGAAAGTTTGGGGAATTTTTTAAAATCCAAAATTACAGGAGTAACCAGTTGTGTACTTTTCCCTCAAGAAGGTAAAGGAAGCCTTGAGGCAGCTGAATGATATGTGACTTGCACAGAGGCAGCGTTAATAATCAAAGGAATTTGGAGGAGCAGCATCTCTCAGGTAGAACTCATTGGTGTTTCCTGGGATTACAGTAAAACATGTTTTGGACAGAACTTCTGGAGTAGTGGGAGGAAGAGTAACCAGACCAACTGATACTCCCTGGTATTTTCTCGTATTGAATCATCAGTTTTGGTCAGCCACAGAGCTGATGTTTGCTGCCAGTAGTAGTGCTTCCTACCTGGGGATTTGAGAAGGAGGCAGGTCCTTGGGAGAGCTAACATGGGCACAACTGCTAACAAAAGCCCAAACTGAATCTTGCTCCCACATGGCCTCTGTAGTGTTCAGCCTCCAAGAGCTGGTGGAAAGCAACACCTCAGAACTGCTCTGTCCATCATGTATTTGATCTCTCATGGAGAAAACAATAAATGAGCTGTAGTGTCCTGAGCTAAATATGCTCTTCTGATGTGTCAGCTCCGGTGTTCTCCACATCAACTTCTGAGCAAGAGTTAAATGTGAGGGTTTGTCAAACAGAAACACAGTCTGTCACATACAAAGTTTTTACTGCTATCCCACATACAAATAATTGAAAATAAGCTTAAATATCTTGAGGACTAGAAATAAAAAAACTATGTCTGTCACTTTTCTGTTAGAAGGGGTTAATAATAAGTACTGCTTGCGGAAGGGTTTGGCTATTTTATAATGTTTCGCCAGTTTTCTTCTTGCATGTATTTAGAAAGTATTATTATGATATTTTCCTAGCTTGCTGGAATAGGTGAAGAGATCAAAGGAGGACAGTATATAGTAGCCTTGTGTCCCGAAGAGAAAATATGATTCAGTTATTAGCTCTGCTGCTCAGAAGCATACATGAACTAATGCAGCATCCATCCACTTTGCCTTATCTATTGTGACAAGCCTCCGGGGGGCTGATCCACATGAAATTCATTTCACATCTCATTCATTGAGTGCCTGGGATTTGAAATACCTTTCTTCTCTTCTGGGTTTCAATAAGCTAGACAGCACAGTCTCATTGCCAGCAAAAAGTACGAAAGTAAACCTCTCTGTAGAGATGGTGCTTTCGAATTTCCTGTGATGACACTTGAGATGCTCTGACATTAATTTCAGGAGTTGTGCACATGTGTACCTAGGATAAGGATGACTTAGAGAATAATCATACTTTTCAGACCAATGGAAATATGTTTTCGTATATTACAGTTAATATTGAAGTTTATATCACATTAAGTAAGAAATATAAAAGATTATATTCAATCTCTGATGTATGACAATGAAAACTTATCTTTCCCCCTAACATCAGCTAAAAAAATGCTCATGCTTCCCTTTAAGAAAGTTGAACTATTAAGTATTTGGTGGTTTGTACTCAGTTTTTGTACAAATTTTACTGATGAAAGCAGGGCAAACAAGAGCCCACTGTTTGTCCAGAACTATTGCTTTTCATGTTTCTAAGCAAAAACTTAGGAGAGAAACAATATTGCTAGAAATATTATAGGAATTCCTTTCAATATTCCTTCCAAGAACCATCATCCACAAGACCAACTCCCCTCTTCTTTTTGTTGCTCCTCAAAATGACCAAAACTGTCACTGCTGGGACACACAAACCAACATCTGCAGCAGCCTGTAGGCCTAAATGAAACAGGGAAATAATGGTGTTTCTTGCTGCACAAACTAATGATTACCTAAGTGTGAGCTACTGTATTTTTTATGCAGTAATACTAAATCAGTACATCATCTAAGACAAGACTTAGTCCTAGGGACCTCACCTATGAAAGGATATGCACCCAGAAAAAGACTGAGATGGACATCAGTTGTCTTCATGCAAGAAGCCAATGTATTTTTCAGATTGCCTGTGTGTTTTGTCCACCAGAACTGTCTTCAGGAGTGGGGGCAGAGCCCAAATCACCCCATTCTGAGTCTCACATTACAAGACTAAAGAATCAGATTTACCCTTGGCTCCTCTAGCTCAATGAATCTTCCAAAATAAATTCACTCGCTGGGTCCAGTTATCTTATAAGAAACAAATACCAAAAATGCAAAGGAATTACTAACTGTCTGTAGCCCATCATGCCAAGAGCACTAGCAAAGGCTCAATGTTTTCAGCTGAGGGACCTGCATGATCCAGCTGAATTACATGGGGTAAGGAAGGGAATTTAATACAGCTGGATGCTGAGATTATTAAAGGCTTGCAGCGGCAGTCGGCATGGAGGAGAAAGCGGATTTGATTCTCTGTTACCAGGTTTTCATTTTACAATCTCAGCCTGAATATTTGTTCATGGGATGAGAAGAGGGGGTGTCGTGGTTCAATGTGTAACTGCAGCCCATGATATCACACACACACACACGAATATGTGCAGCCAACCCCTGAACACTTCTCATACAAACTGTTCTGAGGGGATGCCCTCCTTCTCCCCTCGTCTGCTGGGCAAAGGAAGGCCCTGCAGGGGCCACCTTCTGAGTACATGTGCAGCAATGGGGAGAGGCAGCTCCTCAGGGAGAGCTGAGTCTGCTCTGTGATCCTCACTTGGGCCTGTCCCCTTGTTCCCGGAAATTATCCTGGGTGCTCAACTGCTATCTGAGGAGAGGTGTAGATGGAAATCAAGACCAGAGCCCTTCTTCCCCTAACAAACTAGACCACAAGTAATCCTTAAGGCACCATGCAGTACAATAAGCAAAATCCTTTCTGTGAAGTCATTTCCTTCAGCTGGATAATCAGTACTTAGACTAAACCTGAAGATAACAGTACCACAGCTGGAGAAATGTGAATTCACTGATGAGGTATTCTAGAATCATAAAAGTAATACACATTCTGAACATTTTCTAAATTCTCTTGATACAAAATTCGGAACCAATTTTTTCCTTAATTCTTCCCTTATTTCAATACCAATAATTAATTAATTCCTCCTAGGCAACTCTTACATGCAATATGCTCTAGTATAAATAATTTTAGTATTCAAAATATCTCCAATAGTGTGTTCTGATTTTTAATATGAGTTATCAAAGTAATTTTAACAAATTATCAAAATAATATTAACAAAATGAAGCAGAAAATACCAATTTACAACTTCTGTCTAAATCGAGTTACACACTCAAGTTCTTGGAAGATTTTTGTTGTTTGGTCATGTGCAATTTCTTCACTAGTTCCTAAATTACAAAACACACAACGCTGGGGAATCTACAAATAAAGAAAGGAACCAAACCTTGGCATTCTCTTTGGATAATGGCTTCCCCACAAGTATCATTTTCTTCTTAAAGCAGCTTTGCATTTCTCAGTCTCTGATGTTTGTTCACCCACACACATTCTGTGTGATTTTATAAATTAGTGGTAGGTCTTGACAACACTCCCTTTCTTTTAGGCACTTGTACCAAGAGATTATACCCTATATCCCTATATCTTGCAGTTGCTTTGTTTCTTCTAATTGCCAATATTCATAAACATGCATGATATAGGGTAATATGCAAATCATTACATGCAACATTTTTTTCTTTGATGCTGAGCTTATGAATTAATTTAAATATTGGTTTTCTTATAATGAAACACAAGCCTTGCTTCCAGTGCAGTCACACTCTCTCCATGAAACGGAATTGAATCAGCATGAGAGTACATTGTAATCTTTCAAAAAGCTACAGTTAGTGGATAATAACTTGGTTTTGAGATGTTTCGTGACCAAATAGGCATCATCTAGGCAGTTGAAAGCAATTAAATTTACAGTTAAGCAAATTATTATTGTTAAAAGTTCTATATTGCTATTGAATTGTTTGATGCACGTACAACATAGATATGATTCTTAGAAACATTGTTCTGAAATACCGCGACATTTTCTTCAGTATGGGACACAAACAATACTCCCTTGTAGTGCTTTGAATCGGGGAATATCCAGTAACTGGCTCTTCAACTGTCAGTACCAAAGAACATGTGCCAATACTGCTTTAAACATCTTGCTGAGAAGGTGTGCTGTATCACTTTGCTGTAAATTTAGATTCTACGTAGATTTTTATGCAAGCCTGATAATCATGGCCATTTCTCTATATACTGCATATTTACCTTCTGAAATTGAGCTCCACACCAAATTAGTGGGGTCCTGCTCTGACAAAGATATGCAGTATTAGAGAGCGCTGTTTATTGTGTTAGCAGGTATAATTTACACTGTCCTGAACTTTTCAGTTCCACGATTTTGTGCTTCTGGTTTTCTTATGAAAAACCTGTCAGATAAGTCACATCAGTTCTTAGATTTATTTTCATCTGATAGTTTTTTATTTTATCATCTGCGGGAAGCGGGGGGGGGGGGGGTGTTATCCTTTAAATTGTAAATTTTTGATGAAATATAATAAACTTCCAAAAAGTCATATTTATTTGGAAATACACTGCATGGGAATAAAAAGGAAAACACTGTTGTCATACATCTATAAGTTCAATATGCCATGCATCAGAGGTTATGCCAACCATAACCTCTGATTCACAACTTCTTAAAGACATGAACTTTTCCCTTCATGAAGGAGGGAAGGATATGGAGTTTTCTCCTCCATCTTTTTCAAAGTATGTTACCTGTCAATACAGGAAATAATATTTCTCCCTATTTTTCACCTAGGATAAACTGTTTTATTTAAGCCCTGGATAAAAAGAATACTTATTGAAAATGGAGGTAGTCCACCTTCTAAATCATAGAACGCATGGTGAAATAGCACCTGCCTGGACTGCCAGATTTCTTCTAACGTCATACCTGCAGTGCAGGCACACATTTTAAGTCTGTCAATTCGACCAGAATACACAGTGGAGAAAGAAACTCCCTACTGGAGAACTCCCCACTGTCATTGTTTGGAATAAATGACAGAACTGCCTCAATCTATTGTAAAGAGCTTGTTAGGGGACTAAAATCTAAATCTGTGTATACACAGACAAAACTGTGGATCCATCAGATACACAAAGGCAAATTAAGCTAAGAGATGAGCTCATCCCAAGCACAAATACAGCCTGGGCAGCAAATGCATAGAGACCAGCCCTGAGGTGCAGGATTTGAGATGTTGGTTGATGAGAAGCTCAAAATGATCTGGCCATGTGTGTTTGTAGCCCAGAAAGCCAACTATGTTCTGGGCTACATCAAGAGAAGCGTGGCCAGCGGGCTGAGGGACGTGATTCTCCTCCTCTCCTCTGCCCTTATGAGTCCACAGCTGAAGTGCTGCATCCAGCTTTGGGACCTCTGGCTCAAGATCATGGACCTGTTGGAGTGAGCCCAGAGGAGGCCATGAAGATGATCACAGTGCTGGAGAGCCTCTCCTATAAAGACAGGCTGAGCTTCGGCTGTTCAGCCTGGAGAAGGCTCCAAGGAGATCTTAAAGAAGCCTTCCAGTGCCTAAAGGAGGCCTGCCAGAGAGCTGGATAGGGACTTTTTGCCATGGCATGTAGTGACAGGACAAGAGGGCTTGGCTTTAAACTGCAAAAGGGTAGGCTTAGGTTAGACATTAGGAAGAAATTCTTCACTATGAAGGTGTTCAGATTCTGGATAAAGTGGCCCAGAAAGGTGATAGATGCCGCCTCCCTGGAAACATTGAAGATGGGGTTGGATAGGCCTCTGAGCAACCTGATTTAGCTAGAGATGCCACTGCTTATTGAAGATGAGTTGGAGTAGATGATCTTCAAAATTCTTTTATCGGTGATCCTATGATTCTATGATTTTGTCTCTCACTATCAGATGTAGGTAAGGAATTTTGCGATGATGCACTTGAGAGTTCAAAACATGTCACTGAAGATGGCAAAGGAGGATCATGCACCAGCACAAGGTGAAATGCATGCTGAAACAGCACCTGCCTGGACTGCCAGATTTCTTCTAACGTCATACCTGCAGTGCAGGCACACATTTTAAGTCTGTCAATTCGACCAGAACACACAGTGGAGAAGGAAACTCCCCACTGGGGAACATGTTCGGAATCAATAACAGAACTGCCTCAATCCATTGTAAAGAGCTTGTTAGGGGACTAAAAGGACGATTAGAGCTAGGGACCACCTTTTGTGTGGAGTGCCACACATGGTGACCAGGCTGTCATTCTCAGGGCCTTACTTTGTACTCTGCAAGCGGCTGCGTTACCGACACAGCTGTAGCCGCCACCGGCCGACCACGCTGAGCACTGCGGTTCTCCTCCCTCGTTGTGCCAGCACACCGCTCTCAGCATGGGCTCTGTGCACTGACCCGATTCTCACATGGAGGCTTGAAAGCAGGTAAAACAAGACATGAGACTTGTATTAGCAGAAGGAGACAGTGTGATCCAAATTATTGTAATACTTTAACACGTACTGTCATCCCTAGTCTAAACAGCAAAGACAAAAAGGCAGACAGTCCTGAACCAAAACGTATGTTCCCTGCTGTATTAGAACTGCAGCAGAGATGTGAGTGTGTTTGGCTTCAACTTAACAATACCTCAGAGGACAGTTTTGTATTCAACACTACGAAGTAGCAGCATAACCGGTTCTTTTCCCCTTTTGCATTACTGAGTTCCTGCAAAGTCTGCCTTGGTTCCCAAAGTTCCAGTGTGGTCAGCTGCTCAGAGTCAGCACCTTGAAAAAAACAGGTCCTAAAATTATTGATATTCTGTCCTTTTATTCCTTTTTTGAAGATTTGAATATACTCAAGGCATAGTTTAGCCAGGGGCGTTTAATTAGCTAAGACCACAAATTGACTCTTCAGATTAAATTGCTTGTATATATCTAGCACTGTGATATTTATTTATAGAGTAATTATTATTGAATTTCTGAGATGAAAGCATTTAGACTAAAAGCACTATTATCCTTCAAATGCATATTTACGTATTTCAAACACCAAACCCCAAACCTCCAACTATGCTGAGAAAATGTTTAAAGTCACAGTAAGACTCAAAACAAAGGAAATAAATAAAACATTAAGGTTGAATACGCAGTCATGAGATTGTGAACTTCTCGCAGCTAAGGCTTACCTCCTTATGAAGTACCTACTGAAGCATCTAGGAGACAGTGGGTATTACTCAACATAATTATTATCCTCTTAATGTAAAACTTTTGCATCACATTTTCTGTGGGTTTGTTTCTTATATTTCTTACTGAATCACACTTTTGGAAATATTTCTGTCAGGCCCTGAGGACTGTTAGGGAGCCCAGGAGCAATTCAAGCTTTTAAATATTTTGGGAGATCTTGGTGCAAAGCCACTGAAATACATGGATAGAAAATGCTAAACAAGTTTTATTTTGATCTATATAACTTATGGCACAAACATCACTGGCCTTTGCTCATATAATAATACATCTTGGAATTTTCTTATTGCACTTCACGTTTTCTGAACTCTTGCTGAATATGCCTTGAGGATTCTCTGTATTTTTTTTCCTGGCTCCTACAAAAATATGAAAAGTTTTCATCTGCATGGATTAGTGCTCTACAGTTCTTCTCTATCCTTCTCAAAAATGTGACTATATAAGGACCAAGTATTTGGGAATCTATCTCCCAAGAATTATGGGAGGCATTTAGCCTCAAAGTCAGGCATTTAGCTATTTTGAGAGTCTTGGCCCAAACTATGGTGATTTCCAAGGTGTTGCTGCATTCTGACTTCTAGTAAAGGCTGAGGAGAAGCCTGATTCAGTATGAGGGGAAATTCTCAAAGAAAAAACACAACTCAGAAAATTCCCAAGACATTGTAGACTATGAGATGTTTTAGTTTTTTTGGTGTATAACTCTCCACATTCATAGTTGCACAACCTTCCGAGTTTAACTGGCCTTGAGCTTCAGCAAGTGTCTCTGTCTTTCTGATCTTTCTTGATCACCTCTAATTTAATGCAATCTTCTCTTTGTGCTCAGAACTCCAACTGGATGACAGAAATCCATATATTCAGTTGCATGTTTCAGTACACCTAAAAAAAGTCGTGTCATTGATATTAGATTGGAAAGAAGTAATTTGCTTAATAAGCAATGCAGACAGTCAAGACTGTAATCTTTGCACTAGGCTTTATCCAGTGTCTCAGTCTCCTCTGTGGAAATGGCTGGAGACTGTCATCCCTCTGAATATTTGACTCAAATTTCACCTACATACCCACACTTTTCATCATCTCAAGTGTGAGCCTTTCAAGAGTTGAAAACCAACTGGCTGCAAATCACATTGATGCTAAAGAGAAAGAAAAATCTCATTCGCTGCCTTCACAGTAAGGTACAGGAAGAAAAACAAACAAACAAAGTAAAAAATTGGCCATAACCGTACGGTTTTTAAAAAACCCCTTCTGTGGCTATTCATCTTCTTTCTAGGTTTCAAACTGAGGACATTTGCAGTCAGTGTTGACACCCTGTCCAAGGAACCTCTAAAAGCCATAGAAAAAGAAGGGGCCAGGCTACAGAGAATCCTGAGCAGTCACTCATGTTATTAACCTTTCCTTCATAGAAAGAAAGACAAGTGCAAGCAATATTGCGGTCCTTTCAAACTCAAATGCTTTCCCCTAAAAGCAGCAGCGACAGGTGAAGGTGTATAAGAGGCAATTGTAAAAAAGCTAGCAAGACCCAGTTTTGCCTAGACCATAGCTACATTTCAGATTTTTGGAAGCGTGAATTTTGATAAAACATCTTTGTAGTGACAATTAGACTTATATTCTAAATGTCATTAAATGAACATCTACTAGTAAATATGCTGAGAAAATGCAAGAGTGAATTGGGAATTACTCCAAATGCATTCACCAAATTTATTTCATAAGAGTCCAGAATACCCCATTAGCAAAATTACATCAGTGAGCATCAGGTTTCCCTGTAAGACATTTCTGACCAGACCCAATTTATGTTGTAGTAGTCATGACTTTAGTATCTGACCTTTCAGGCCATGCAGAGGAAAATCGGTGGACAGATTATACCACCAAATGGAAAATCCTGCTGAAAACCTGAAAAACTAAAAACTTAACACCTTTTCTCCTCAAAGAACTTGCGCACATGCTGCGTTAAAGAATATAGCTTTTCTTTTGAAAATGGGGATGCTGCAGAGAAATCCTTGTGTCACATGTGAACATGCCGATGTGACCAAAGTATCAATGACTTTAAAAGAGGGCAGAAATATGGGATATGCTGCATTATTAGCTCAAGTAGTTTCTAGAACAATCAAGCATTATGTGTGATTTGGGGGGAAAGCATGAAAATTGCCAAAAAGGAATGTCATTTTGACCTCCAGTCACTCTTATACTTCAGAAAAGCTTAGCATGATGATGAACACTCAGACTGAGAACTGCTGCACATAGTGTTTGCCTTAATCTGTTGATAATCTTGGATTACTTTTCAGATCTTCCCTGGTTTAGCAGCTTCTGTCAAGATGTAAATAGAGGAGATTATGTGAGATTCCTTCTACCAGTCATGGAGAAGTCACTTGTTTACTGACTAGCTGGCAGGTTTTCACTGCGAGTTTGCTCAGTCACTGGAATTTGTGCCTGTTGCCTAAGTGACCAGTAATCCACTCGAAGAATGAAAAAGTTGCTGAGGTGCCAAGGGACAGTGTCTAGGAATGAGAAATATTTGACAGTGGAAAAGTATGTGTTTGTAGTGATGTTTGTTTGGTTCCTTTTTCCAGGGAGACCTGAAATTGCAGAAGGCAGAATGAGATCACTAAAACTCTTTTGCACATGGATTAACTTGTAATTCACTTACTCATGCATGTGGGAATACAGATTCTCAGACCAACTTCCTTCAGCAATAATGCAGTTTATGCTTCTGCTCTTGTGTTCTAATAAAAGTCATGAGATTAAAAATCCTCCCTAGTGACTGCCACCCAGAGCTGAAATGTAAGAAAATAGATCATATATGGTACCTAGAAACCACAGTGACTCTATTTCTATAAAAAAATAAGAGATCAGTTGTAATGTGACATGGCTTCTCATGGGATATACTAATCCTGCTCAGAAGAATTAGCTCGCTTGGCTCAATTGCTCCTCCGGGACTTACAAATAATGCACGTTCAAATGATCCATATTTGCATGGTATCAAGAACAGTGTCATTTACGCTTTAAAGTGCCCTATAATGTAAAGTCTAGTTATGGAGAAAATTCTAATCACATTAACATAGCCTTGTACTAAAGCAGTAAAGGTTTTACAGGAGAAGCAGTAAACTTCTTTTTTTTTTAGTGTTTATGCACATTCTGGTCCCGGACCATAAGAATAAATATGGGCATTGCAGTTGGGTAAACAAGTCATGAGATACAGAGGTTACAGCAAACCCCTGCTCATCAAGGTGCTTTGTTCTCTCTGCCCTGACTAACCAAATTAATCATGTTAATTATGCAGGTCTTCATCCTCTCATTTTTAGGGTGGCATACTCCCCGTGTCTCAATGTTTCCGCTGCTCCTACTCCTTGAGCAGTTCCTGCCAGGTGAGCAGCCCCATAATTCCCCATAACAAGAGAAAACTAACCTGTGTGAGCAAGAGTGGCAGAGCAGGCCCTGAGAAGGGGAAGAATACCATCATGTCTCACTGGCCTGCTGCTGCTCTGACAGATGCAGATCTGAGCATTACTATGGGAGACCATGTGAAAAACATATTGAGGGACACACACACAGAGTGTATTTCGTGAGAGACCAGGAAGAACAAGACAGAGGAGATAATCTCATTCTTTGGGGAAGACAAGACAGGCTGTTTGAAACAATGTAGCATTATCTGCTTTAAGTAACGAGTACTAACACACAATTTAACAAGCATTGCTTACTGTAGGAAGCTTAATTACTCTTCAAAATGCATTCAATACAAAATTTCTCAAGCTGATTTCTTCTGCTGAATGTCTATGCATTATGTCCTAGCCACTTCAAGTAGAAACTGCTATGTAGCAGCCAAAAATTCTTCTGCTCCATGAGTGACATGTCATGAAAAATTATTGAATGAGCTGCTGTATTCTGCATCTGTGTAAATAACTTCCGTGTAAACATGCATTACAGATGATCAATGTGGCTTCCCTGGTGCTGAGAACAGTCAGCAGTTACAACTATGCGAAGTGCTTCAGGGTGTAGTGGGAAGATGGAGATTTAGAGCAAATTCTGCAGCATTTTCTATTGATTAAAGCTTGGCCTGCTACAGACCTGCTCTCCCTATCCTTCAAGACATCCTTTAATATCTCCTCCTCTCTTCAGTCACCAGTGAGGCTTTGATCCCTCTCCCACCTTTGACCACAACATTGTTCCTGGCACCAGTGATTCCGGGACCTGCAGCTTCCGAGTAACTCGCACCACAGAGGAGACACCACCAGGTGTAGGGATGGGCAGGGAAGCACAGCAGGGGCAAGGTAGAATAGGCAAAACCCATGCAATTAAATACAGAGAAATATTAAGAAAGATGATTCTAGGAGAGATGGTTGAGGCAGGTGGTACTGCCAGCAAAATGGTTCAGGTACTGGTCTAGAGCACTGGAGCATGTTTCTGTGAACCTGCTGGGACATTCAAATGAGAGGATTTGGGTGGTACCTGGGCAAGTGGCAGGGGGTGGGAGGTAGGTGGCACACAGGAGCAGTGTGCACCTGCTACCAAGGATGGCAAACGGGGCAGAAAGCAACACAGAAGAGAGAAGATAATCTGATCCCCTTCTGCCCTGTTTTAGCACTGTCCAATGTTTGTTTCCCAGTGTTTGCAATTGTTTCTAAGGAGAAGTCTTGCCATATGGCCATTTGCCATTTCTTGTTGGCCATATAGCTGACATATATATTACTTCTATATCATACGTACTATTATATTTTACACAATATATATTTCTATGCTTTTAGGCATGGAAATCCACCCTCAGATCTTGTTTTGGCATGATATGTGGAAACAGTTTGCCCATGCAAGACAGCATCCAACTTTGACAGCGAATGTACTTTTGGTGTTGCTGCCGGTAAATATAAGTAAATTCAATGTATTCATGTCCAGTTTGGTCTTCTAAACATAGTTGCTTCTCAATACTTGAAAAACAAAACAACGGGGTTCATCTTCATTTTAAATCATCAATCCCAACAGACGTTGCAGAAAATTAGTTGTTCATACTTCTGACCACTTGTACTGTATCACTATGCTTACCAATGGTATGCTTATGCATATTGCACCTAACTGTTTATACCTTAGAGACATTTAAGATGTAGGATTATCAATATTGCCATGAACTGAGCTGCCCCACATTATGTTCCAATGACTCTTGAGAGAAAAGGGAAAAGTAAAGAACTTTTGCAAGGCAGTAGATGACTTTCCAGAGATTAGCTGTTGAACCCATAGATTTTCACTGCAGACAGACACATTACCAATCTTTGTAAGAAAGGCTTAATTGTCTTTTGAAACATGGTATGACCACATTATTTAAAAGAGGGATTTACATACTCCTATGAACAGGAGTCCGCTAAAATGAAAACGTTCTTGTTTTGAAGAGGTCGTTTTTGTAACTGCTTCCAGCTAGGACTCATGGTTTTTGGGCATTAATCAGCAGTGTAAGCAAGCAATACATAACATGCTATTCCTTTGAGCTGCTTCAGCTAAATCATTGAAATAGAGAAATCTGAGCATGAGACACTCGGAAAATCTTTGCCTACTCTTGGGGAGAAAAATACCCAAAGTAGTATCTTGAGTTGTGCTATTGTACCACTGATATTCAGAAACAAAGTAAATCCTGTTTGTGCCTGAAATTTACAGTGAGAGCATCTCACTAATGGCTAAGGTGACTGTCAAGATGTATTTTGAGGTGTGGGCTCTCAAAACTCTACATCCTGCACTTGTCTCCCTGCAAGAAGTCTATTTCAATCTCTAAATTGCTAAAAAGCAAAAGCATCTGGGAAACATCAGAACAACAGGTAACATGCATATCAGAAAAAGCAATAGTATGTTGGCTTTGGAGTCTGACCTCATCTTAATCTTCCCCAGAAAGAAGAAAACAGCCCAACAAATTGTCTTTGCCCAGGGCTCTGCTCCCAAGTTCCAGGTGATGCCCACTCAGAAGGGACTTGTCAAGTGATGAAAGCCCCCTGTCAGAAGAGAATGGTTAGCAGGCAGTTTGCTCCCCAGGTCTGTCATCTGCCCAGAAAAGTTTGCAGTAATTGCAAAATATGTTTCTGAAAGGGTTTCTTCTATTGTGCTTGTCACAACTCCGACACGTTAAGTAGGACAAAGACCAGGACAAACATGACGTATACCCTAAAGACAAATAGCTGTCCGATTTTCCTCCAGCTGGCGACAAGCCCAAATTCTCAGCAGATGATACATGCACCATGCATCCTCCAGTATCACAAACCCCAATGAGTCTGTCATTCTTACAGCAATTACAATGTTAGGTTAAGCCAAAAGAAGGAATCTAGGACTGTGAGGCACGAACAAATGACAAACTGAAGAAACTTGGAGCTGGATAACATGCCAAGCACTCAATTCGGAAATCAAAACAGAATTAATTTCTATGTCTCCATTACTTGTGGCAACAGCCTTGCTACAGCTCTACTCCCTGGCTGAAAACCCGCTGCTGCCACCCGGTGTTACTCTGCCAGCATCGGCCTGCATTTACTGGGAGCAAGGACTGGACTTGACCTGCAACACTAGGAGTCCCAAGACGGGTGTTTACAGCTTCTGGCAGAAGAGAATAGAGGAAAAGGCAATATATGTACATATTTGTGTGTGAACGTGTTGATCCCAGCTAGCTAAGGCATCCTGTTGGCATGAGCTTAAAAAACCCCCCCAAAATTGTGGGAAACAAGACGAGATAACTGTGGTTGTTCAGTTATTGTCTATAAGAAGCAATCAGCGGATAGACTGTTTTATTTGATTTGGAATCACATGCAAGTGTATTAAATCCCCAGGAAATGAGTGAGGAGCAGGTGACTAGCAATATCATACCCCTTTTCATTTAAATAATCCACTTTCTTTCAAGTTTCATTTCATAAATTTTCTTCAGTGGTGCTGCTTTGCTAAGCAAAACCTAATGCATTTGTTACAGCTCAGGGAATGAGCTGCAGGTTGAAAGGTAGATTGAGAAGAAAAGCATACATTCATTGTGATTTTCCAGGTGATCAGTAATATTCAGGACTCTTAACTTGCCTTGCACTCCAAATTGATTGTTTTACCCAAGATAATTAAAACCTACATTCTCTGAGTGCAGCAGCTGCTTGTGAATGTCAATGTTTTGGCCAGAAGCCTTTTCTCAAGACAATTCACAACACAGTACTGTTAATATGCTGTCCTGTGGGGAGCATGTTGTGATTGAGAGACTTCTGCTCATCAGACCATACTCATTATATTCAGTTTTGCACTGAGTTATTCTTCTGTGACAGGTAGGGTTTCATTTTGTTCAGAGGAAATCGAGCTGAACATTGTTTTGTATCACATCCTCTTGAGAAGGAGCAATGTAGGAATGCAAAAGAGGGAGAGAAAATTTAGATCTGTAGGGTCACTGGGCTTTTCTTGTATGAAATAATAGAGCTGTTTGACTGCTACAACATAAGGCAGGTTCCAGCAGAAACCTCCATCATCCTTAGGAATGACACGGTATGCAGATCGAGAAAAAAATATAAAAGCAAATAGAAAAATAATTTATACTCTCTAAAATACCTCCAGCCCCTGGACTTTCCCAAGCCTGTCATGAAATTTGCCAAAACCACAGCCAAAAAAGTGAAAACAGCTTGGGTGAAATTCTTCCAGCTGGCTAAACCAAACTGTTGCCTACTAGCTCTTCCATCAGAGCTGGAGAGTCTGCTTCCCTTGCACTGATGGCAGTGACCGGTCTCTCCTCTGCTGAGTCAATTCAGCCCGCTCAAATGGCAAAAATCCACTCACTGCTCTATTATGTTGCCTTTAGCCAGATGCACTGGCTCACAGCAGGGCTAGATAAGCCTTGCAGATGGCAGAAAGAAAACAAGGAGAGTGGGAAGATTGGAGGCAAAGATCAAGTACTCCTGCTACAGAAATCCAGTCATGCAACTCGTCACTGTCAGTGCTTTGCTTACAAACAGCCTTATTAATTGTTAAGTAGAATTTTTGAGATTTCATCTTTAACAAAGATGTCTTTATTAAACAGCAATGAGACCTTTATTATGGGGAGAAAGTTACAGAAGAGTAGGCTGTCAACACGAACTTGCATTTGGCTCTGGAATCTGAGCAGAGATTGCCAGCCACACAGAAGAAATGGGGACACCTTCACTGACGTTGGTGTGATTGGAGGTGATTATCAGCTCTCACAGCAGGGAGTGTGTTTAATTTTTCAGGAGGTATTTTGACCTTGCTAGCTAAGAAATATTTCAAGGAAGATACCTGCTTATGAAAGCTAACATAAGCATATCCACCCTTCCAGCTCCTGCACGGTAACAAGGCATTTCCAGCTGCACATCCTTCTCCTGTCTTGACAGGAAGAAGAGGATAACCAGCCCTTGGTGAACACTGATTTGATCTTTTTTAAGCCATTGACTAGTGAATTCAAATCATCATCTTGAGACACAGAATCACAGAATGTCTCATACTTGACAGACACTTGGACTCAGTTTCTCCAACCATCTTCTCTCAGCAGAGCTAATACGAATCCTGAGTTCCTAGGATAGTATTAGGTATGACTGAGCAAAACAATGAATAGGACCTAGGAAGAGAGATATCGACATAGAAAGGTCCCAACACTTTGTAAAGCTAGCATCCAGCATCCAGAGTGCTATCTAAGCAACATCTGGACAAGGATGCCAAAGAGGACCCCAGGTTATCCAAGAACTCCCATAAGTGTCCTACTAGCCTGACAGAAGGGAGAGTTTCAACAGTGACTGAGAAGGAGGGTGACCTTTCTCCTTCATCTCATATTGTAGCCAAACCTGACATTGAGTCCCGTGTTCGGTTTTGGGCCCCTCACTTCAAGTAGGACATTGAGGTGCTGCAGCATGTCCAGAGAAGGGCAGTGGAGCTGGGGAAGGGTCTGGAGCACAAGCCCTGTGAGGAGCGGCTGAGGGGGCTGGGGTTGTTTATCCTGGAGAAAAGGAGGTTCAGGGGTGACCTTATCACTCTCTATAACCACCTGAAAAGAGGCTGTAGCCAGCTGGGGGTCGGCCTCTTCTCCCTGGCAACCAGTGACAGGACATAGCCTCAAGCTGCGCCAGGGGAGGTTTGGAGTAGACATCAGGAGGAATTTCTTCATGGAAAGCATTGTGCAACTTTGGAAACAGGGGGGTTCTGGAGTCACCAAACCAGGAGGTGTTCAAGAAACAACTGGATGTGACACAGTGCTACAGTTTAGTTGATATGATGGTGTTTGGTCAAAGGTTGGATTCAGTGATCTTGGAGGTCTTTTCCAACCTTAATGATTCTATAATCAAATCCATTAGTGGAATTCAAACAATGGGCTGTAGTAGATAAATCAGAGATCCCATATACCCAGGCAGCTCCTATGAAGAAATGGCTGAGGCTCAACCTTCCTGTTAAACTTTCAGTGAGTTTAGCAAGTCAAATCTTCCTTTGTGCTTCTCCTTCCTCTCAAAACACTGAAAAGTTAATGCTTGAATTGAGGCTGCAGTATTTCTGTAGAGAAGGGGGCTTCGAAGCAACATGAATACAGCATGCAGGCAAATCAATAAATGCGTGATAGAAAGCGAAAGCACGGGCAACACTGAGGCGGGAGAAGAACAATAAAAGAAGACACGTTTAAGCCAAGATGTAGAAGGTAAAATACAGGTCAATTTTCATGTAAAAATGATTGGAATTATGTTGGAATGCTATTCATAAATATCAAAATGTTTTACAATGTACTGTTTATTATCAGTTCCATCTTTTGTTTTACATAGGAGAAAACTGAAACCTTGATCTCTGTATCTTTCCTGGTGCCCCAGCGACTAGTGTTAAGAGAGTGTGAATTCTGAAATCTGAGCACTTGAAAGACTGAAGGAAATCTCTTAGAAAACTCCCTTACTTCAACCAGTTCTGCAAGAGTAGGCCCTGGAGTTAACAAGCTCCAGTTCTGTTTCCCTGTCTCATGTCCCAGCCTTCATTCATTTTGCAAGCCCTTTGGTAATACTGTTTCTATAGAAGCTCTGGCTCTTCTGAAATAAAATGAAAAACTGCTTCTTCATGGCAAGTTATCTCTATCAGAGAAGAGAAAATCAACAGCTTGTTTAAGCCTTCATTATTTAATTCAAATTAAATGTGGCTATTTAATTACAGTTATGATTGAACTTCTATTGCATTGCAGTGGTATCTCTGTGAAGATATAGCAAATTGATTAGCAACGAAGGAGCAAATAATGTTAGCAGAGTTTGAGCACAAGCAGTAACCTCCTCTTAAATGCCCATTAACTATTGCTTCATTGATAATAAATTATGATAGACAATGTAAGAACTACCTGAATATTAAATGGTCTTACAATGCATGCACAGGTAAGAAGTACAAAATTAATTCATACTAACAGGGCACAAAGTCTTTGCAATGAAAGAATGATTCATAGAACAGTCTGAAATAATTTTTTTATTGCATTATCTTCATGATCCATCAAAAGACATCAAAATGCAACAGGAAAAATTATGGCATCCTCTACTAAGCATGGCCATGTCAGATGTGATCAACAATAATTGAAGGAGACTACTGCCATTCTCACCAAAAGGTGAGAATGTATCCATTTGACAAACTCCGCATCAAGTTGAGGAGAGGAAACCCCTTGGACTAAAAGTCATAATCTAATAGATCACGTCATTTACCTTAAAGAAGAAATAACAACCACAACAGGACCCCAAACTGGCCGGTCAGTGAATACTAAACATCTCTTGTGATTATCCAGTGTTGCTCAGAATTCTGAGCCGGCACGAATATCCATGTAACATTTCGATACACCAGTAGAGGCCACCACACACTTCACAAAACTACCAGACCGCCTGGTCAATCAGCTCACTCTCACCAAGTCGGGTGAGAGGTCTGGGCTGGATCCCACCAGGGCCGGGCTGCTGCTCTCATATTCCAATCTGCTTCTTCAGATGCTAATTTATTCTCAAGTACTTTTTCCCCAGTTTATCTCCTTTCTTCTACAACCCAGAATTCAATCCCATACCAGTTCAAATTCATTCTCAAGATCCCATCCTTGCAATATGTTCTGTTCCAAATATGCCACTGAGATTAGCTCAGTTGGTTAGAGCACAGTGTTAATAATGCCAGGGTTGTGGATGTGATACCCGTAAGGGCCATTCACTTAAGAGCTGGACTCAATGATCCTTGAGTCCCTCCCAGCTTAGAGTATTCTGTGAAATTCACTGAACAGTTTCGCTCGGCTTACAAAGCCACTGTGGGTGCAATGTGGCAAAGCTGATCTGCATGAAATGCCAGTGTTCAGTGAGAAAGATGGCAACGCTTTCTCTTCAGGCAGTGATATACAACAAAAACCCGGTGCCAAAACTATGGCTCATCTTCTGCCTCACTCAACCTCTAGACACTAGCTGAAGTTTTTAAGGTTCAGTGATAAAAAACTGTTTTCTGTTTATGCTCGCCACACAACCTTCTAAGAGATAATAACAGTATTTCTTCATACCCAAGTTTTTCAAATATACCCACAGGCTATAAATCACATTTGCACTCTGTTCATCAATACATACCAAGGATTATTTTCATTCTTACTTACATTACAGAGATACGTTTGCAGCTGTAGAAAGACTCTCTTTTCAAGGTTTATACTGGTACTAAAGTAAGAAGCATTAAAGAAAAGGAAATGGCATTTT
This sequence comes from Oreocharis arfaki, assembly GCA_013398015.1. NCBI lineage: Eukaryota > Metazoa > Chordata > Aves > Passeriformes > Paramythiidae > Oreocharis > Oreocharis arfaki. The sequence goes on from VZRR01011757.1 coordinate 41,606, forward strand.
CAGGACAAATATGACTGAGGTATTTTAAATTTTCACTCCCTGTTGAAATTTGTGCATTGAACTGCAATAATGCAGCCAGTTAACAAATACACAGAAAGGAAGGATTTTTTTCTGCTATCTAAGGTCCATCCCACTGGGCCATTTTCTAAATCCAAGGCATAGTTGAGATTTCTTACTGACAAATATTGTGCTGCTAACACACTCAGATTTCTGCTGGATGTAAAATGTAAAAATACACTTGTCCAAAAGTCCAATAGACAGTGAGACAGGGCCCTTGATTCATTAAAAGATGCTGTCAGGACCCTAGTAACTTCGAAAGATTTTCTGTAATCTATTAAAATGCTCTTTCAAGAGGAAAGTGTAAGTCTCCTGTTATTTGAAGTACACAACACATACAAAGTTGTGCAAGCAGTATTAATAAGGGGAAAACGCGTCTGTGGTACTGAAATGCCAGGCAGGTGAAGAACTGAGTGGGGGATGGATTAACAATGAGTAATAAAGATGACAGACAGTTCATTAATGCTACTTCTGAATAGAATTATTCAGAAGATGGAGCTAAGACCATTTTATAATGTACATCCCCACAGTGAAATGAGGAAAACGCATCTAGCATTAGGCTTTCTGAGCCAATGCACAAAACATGAGGAATGTCTTTTCAATAGGCAAAGAGCAGCATTAGGGAGTCTTGTTGAGAATGTCATTTCAGTTACGCTTTGGGAAAAATACAAAACAGGAAGAATAAATTAGAATTTTTAAAGCTTACTTTAACATTTAAAACTCACTTGGTTTCCATGTAGAATGAATTGAACAAACCTATAGCAGAAGTCTGAATGGGCCTGAAATCTAAAAGCAAATATAGAGTGTGTGTACCCATAGATGTAGGATTTTTTCACTTGTTCTGTTCGGTAAACATTGCCTGCTCTCAAAAAAGAGAAAGAACCGGGAAACCTCTGCTCCTGAAAACAGATCTTTAAACCATCTGCAACAATTCCTGAGGGTTAGCTCTGCAAAATAGTGATTACTGGGTGTAAAACATCTGTATCTTAATTTCAAGTACAATTACACTTTGCACTTAGCATGAGTGCAGATGTAAATGAGTCCTCTGATTGTATTCAAGAACCAAAATAACTTGTATAAGTGTAAGGAACTTCTGTGGGTACAGAAAATGGGTTTGAACAGATGTAGTGTGTTAGGTCCAGTACTCTGCTGTCCTAGAAAGCATCATATATTTTTCTTAAAACTAGCAAAAACTATTTTCAGACCAGTTCTGGCTTTTTTTTCCCAAGTCCCTGTTCTTAATGGAAGACGATACCAGACCTCATTTCTCTTACCAGAAGTCAGTTAACTCTAATTTCTGTTCTGAATTCTTTCTCTGGAAACTGTCGAAGTTCTCTGCTACCTTAAATAACTTTTCTTTCTTCTCAAGAGTTTGCTTCTGTGGTGCATGAGTAGTGACATCCCTTCTCAGCCTTGTCCATGTCTGACATGGTCCTCTAGCAAAACAGGATCTTGTGAAATATGATCTAGATGTTAGATCATGATCATAGCTCTTTTCTGAGCGTGTCCCTGTTTTCACACTTCGTGTAGGAAACCACTACCGTGTGCAGCCTTTCTGACAAACTGTGCCAGTGTCGTGCACAACAGTATTAGGGGTTTTATCATCTTTGCCAGAATAATGTGTCCAATACACACATTTTTTCGCATGTTTACTTCACTCCCTATAGCAGATCCTGATCTCATATCTCTGATTGATAAGGCTTTGAGCTTAGATGTTGCTGTAACAATTAATTGATGTATTCCTAACGATTATCTATTATCTCATTCCTCCTACTTAATTATCAATTTTTTTCGGATTTTGTGCACGTGAGTCTGGTTCCCTCATGCCGTGCTGCTTATGCCTGTACCTCCCAGGTTTGTGTCCTCCACACTTGTACTCACTACCACTGCATTTACCTCTTCCTGCTTTGAGCTTCTAAAATTAAGCTTTGAGGTAGACCACAAATAACTTCTCTGTGACAACTTCCCTTTCAGAGTGTCTACCAATGTTACTGCACAGGTTAAAATGCTGTCACACACCTAGTTACCCTGATGGCTGCTCCTATACAGAACAGTGTGCCACCACAACAGTATCAGGATGAACTGATCTGGATATCTGCTTAAATGAAAAGAAAAATAGAGGGACTTCTAAATTGCTGGCACTGGCATCAGTTGGAAAGAACACGTATTCACCCAAACCCTTCTCCCAGCACCCCATTTAGCCTTAAAATTTCAGTGCACTTCACAAAAAAACAAGAAAAAAAAGGTACTTGATACTTTCTATCTTTAATAAAACAACATAATGGAAAAAACCTGCACTCTTCTAAAATCAAATTCTAGCATACGAAGTGGGGAAGTTCAGGGATTTGGGAAGGAGATAAACATAAATAAACATACTATGAATCTCAGCAAAGCCAGCTGTATGTGTTTATAAATCATTAGCAAGGTCTACAACACCCCTGGTCCCTTATGACTTGAGTTTTAAGGCCATTTTAATTCAGCCCCAAAAAGCCTAGGAAAAGAAGAGGTTGTGAAAGCAGCAAAAATACAGTACTAAAAGCATTCAACACAAAACTGTTGCCTGACTATAAAAAATGTATCTAATATGAGCACTTCTGCTGGCCTGTCCTGCTGTTGGATCTAGCTGTGAATGATGTCTGTGGATTCATAGGAGCAGAGGAGGAGGCCAGGGAGGTCCAGCAAGCCAGCTGCAATACCGAATGGTTTTATGTCCTGCCTGTTGGAGTCCTCTAATTCTCCATTCTACAGAGAAGACCTCTGATTGCCACCAAGAACAGAAAGACAGTTCTACTTTGCACCTCTCCCTGCCTTGAGGCTAGTACCCTTTCCATATCCAAGAAGAGTGAAATGGCAAAAATTTTACATATAGAAATTGAGAACAATTCTGGAAGCTTTGATACTCTAGTGTGATATACATTAAATAAATAATCCCAGAGACATAGTTCAAGAATGCACTGAGAATAGAGAGTCACTGCTGGAGACCAGACATAAAAATGATCCCTCATAACTGCTTGGGATTTATCTGGGCTCATACGTCAAAGGGCAAACAGAATGGAAGTAGCGATTTCATTACTGCATCTGTCAAAAGAATGTATTAATTGATCCAAATTCCTTGCTTTCTTTAATGGATTGAGCTGCCAGAGAGAATTAATGTCTCACAAATTTAGGTGAATTATAGGTTAGGATTCTCACAAGCTTCTCAGAAGAAAAATGGTCTCTCTACAAGGAAACTGACGGCTAAGGTTAGCATCTCCAAGTGCTGAAAAGAAATTGTGCTAAATTAACATATTTTAAATATATATTCAAAACAAAAAAAACCAAAAGGAGCAAATTGAAGTTTTCTGCTATGCAATCTTACATTAAATAACTTGATTGCAAATTTAGAAATCCCTTGCATAGAGATCTGAAGAACAACACCACTGCAGATCAATATTTAAAGGAGAGGTCCCTTCAGGATGGGCTAGAAGACAAAACTTACCATTACTCACATGCAGGGAATTCTCACTACTTTTTTACAAAATAAGAAAATTCTGTGCATAGAAATAGTATGCCTCCATGGACTAATTATGTAGAAACTGAAAACAATAGTGAAAAACAGCACTGACAGACCTTGCATGTGGACATAAGACTTGCTTTCTGTGCGTAGTTCAAGGTCTGGACTTCTGATAACTTTATGTCACTTGGTACTCGAGGACAGGCAGGAACCACGGCTGATATAGCAAGGAATGCATGGCTGCAGTGACTGAATCTTTCATGAGGAATGGTGTTTTGTCTACCACAGTTATACCCTGCCTCTGCAATTCTCTCCTTATAAAGGCTTTGTCCGATAGCCTTTCTTCCTCTGCTGTCCCACATTTTGGGCAGTGATGCTTGTTTTTCATTATTTTGGACAGAGCGAAAGAGAGAAAAAAAAAAGCCAGAAAGAATGGGAACTGAAATGAGGATAGTCTTTTGATGTGTAGTGCTATTTGTCACTCTTCACCCAAAACAGCAGAGGTCTGGAAAATGTTAACTGTCTGGAAAATGTTTTCCCACCTTTTAACAAAAAAGTCCTCATGATGCATGTTCTGTCAGCAAGTGGGACTCTAGTATAAAAAAGGTCATACAGAACTCAGATATTTTTATTCAGAAGTCTTGCAATGAAGCTTCATAGCTAGAGCCAGTCAGCTGCTTTCCTTTACACAACCAACTTCTTATTGGAACTACAGCGATGATCATACGTCATCTTTTCCTCAGTGAAATCCCTGCCCATGGGGAGTAGCAACAGAGGATGTTCAACTCGGATTTCCAAACCACAGAGGAAAATGCAAGCACACTATAGTAGGAAAAAAAAAAGGAAAAAAAAGAAAAAAAAATCTGAATGTAATTCTTTGGAGTTGCAAAAAAGCAAACTTTTCAGCCAATTAATTACCATTTTTTCAGGCTGCAGTCAGTATTTGCACACATTCATTTCAATTAATTGTTATAACCACTATTGGAAATGTTATTAAAGGTGGTGCTGATGCAAAGCCTCTGTTGATCTCTCCATCTGACAGACGATACTGGTTTTCTAAACATATGCTGGATTGGCAGGTTCTTGCCATCTCCCTGCAGTCTTTCTTAAGGCACAAGGACTTGAGAAGCAGCAGGGTAGGGAAGGACCATCAGTGATTCCCAGGCAAGAAAATCATGCCATCTCCCTGTGGTCCTGCTGTGCAGACTTCCCAGGATCCATCTCATATCTCCCCAGGGTGGGGAGGTCTGGGAGGATGCAGGTGACCTGGTGGTCATTAGTGGTTTGCCTCCTTCATAACAGGAAGTCTGCATTTTCAGGCAGCTCCCGGACTAAAACAGCTTGTTGCTTGGCACAGGACAAGGCATTTGAGCTGCTCAAGCATAACTCACAAACTGTCCACTCTTGCTCTAAATTTAGAAGCTCGTCAAACTCCTCCTGTTATTTCATACTGCCTTTACGTGGTGTTAAATAACTGGAAATTTTAATTTATAAACATTGGCTTACTGGTCAGTCTGTTCGAGATGACATAAAGAGACGAATGCTACATCTTGCCTGTAGTGCTCACAGGGTCAACTTTAGCCTTTAAAGACAAACTCAGTTTTGCCCACAGACACTGGAAATCAGTGGATCCAGTCTGGTTGCTGGTCACTGCCACCACAATCCACAGGCAAACAGGTAGACACTGACATAACCAGGACCTTTCTCTTGAAGGATTTTAAACTGAAGCAAAACACTTTCAGCCCAAGCAAAAACTGCATACAGTTCCAAAAAAAGCAAAGAACACCTGGACTGATAGCTCTTTTAGGGGTCTGATTTAGAAGACGTGCAGCTGCATCATAGACCAGCTAAGCTTTCACAGAGATTGTTTTGGTACATCCAAGGAGAAAGGATTGCAATAATCCATGTCATAGAAACCCAAAACTTGGATTATAGAGACTTGGTTCCCCTCCAGAGCTGGATTTCCTTGCCATCCACAGGCATTCCTTTCAGTGACGGTCATAAGCACCCAAGAGTGGAGGAAAGCCTGAGTAACTGAATCCAGTGCTATAACCTAAACAAGGGATGGCAGCAGTCCACCTAGGAGGCTATGCATGTAGCTCTTTACTCTCATCAAAGTGATGTCCTCTTTTTAAGAAGTTATGACTCTCGTTTCTTTGCCTTGAGACAGGTCCTTTTCATCTCAAATCCCTTTTTTCAGTGAATTAGGATGTCATTCATGTTTGACTTTTAAGACACTATAAAAGGGTGTTATCTTCTGTGGAACATTATTACGCATAAGCCCACCGAAACCAAGAAAAGTGGCATTCAACAGATGTTTTCCAGGTGAGCTATTGGGGAAGGAGGTTGAGGAAGTCCCTAATAAACCATCTCAGACTTTTTGGAGAGGAATGGAAAAAAGATATTTTGAAAGGGATGAGATCTCCCCGCTCTCCCAAATTTCTCAGGCAAGTCAGCTCATCAAACGCCAAGTAAGCTGAAACAGTAGTAGCAGCAAGGGCTCACCTGCTGGTAGCCCCAAGCAGATCATCTATCAGTGGCAAAGGACTCTGCACATAGATCACCATGAAACTTCCCTAGCACCCAGTGAAGCCTGATGTTGCACAACTTGGCCTGACACCTGCTCCTGAGTGCTGATGTGAAACAGGTCACGGCTGGGGCTGTGGAGGGCACTGGTGTCAAAGTGATGGCTTCTTAGCCAGAAGCAGGAGATAGCAGTTAAGAACTGGGCAAATCAACAAGGCAAATAAAAGAAAACAAGAAAGCCCATGGATGCTTTCAAGGCCACTGCCTGATCTGCAGAATCCCAGCTGCTGTTTCAACACCATTTCTCTGTGAAGCTGAGAAGGCCTGAGGCCAAATTCAAAACCTGAAAATCCTGAAAGGGTAGAGAAAAAAAATCAAAAGCCAGTGAAAGAAGGTCTTGGCAGAGTAGTAGATGTCCAAGTTTCCAAAGTCACAGTGGTAGTTCATGAGCTCAGTAAGAGAATGCATTCCCTGGACCCTGAATTATGGAATTTTTATTTGCTGGTATTTCTAATTGTCATCTCTGTCCAGAGTTTGGAACTAAACCACAAAGCTTAAAGCAGTGGCTACATCTCACTACATATGAACCTGCATTTCTTGAAAACCCTTCATATATTAAAACTGCAAGTATAAACATTTTTTTTTGAAAGACAAAGCCTAGATATCAGTGATTTTGTACATTTGACTCCTGCAAAAGTGGCAGGCCTGAGTCAGACAGTAGTTTTCAACTTTTGTGCTTTGAAAAGTGCTAAAAACCTAGTAGCACTGATGCTTTTCCGAGGTTTGTTAACCTTGCTGGCTAAACAGCTGCTCTCTGTCATTTTAGGGTTGAAAAGCAGTTAGAATGGCCTTGGCATTGCCAGAATTTGGGAAGCTGTGCTCTAAAAGCTTCAGACCAATTTCTCTCTTAGTGAAGAATGATTGGCAAATGTCGACAGGCTGCGGACATTTACATCGTGTGATGATGAATGTCACAGACATTAAATAGGGCTGCTGCAAAATTTAATGGCTGCTTTAGTTGCCTCATGTCTTATTAGAAAAGGTCACTTATTGTCCTAGCTCACATGATTAATGTGAGCTCCTGTATCTTTACAGGCTATGTCTACAATATGTGCTTTTTTTGTTCTTCTTTTCAGACTTCACCAAGGTTTACTACTCAATGTGAGCTTAGATTTGTTGTTGAATACAGGCATTTTTCCAGCAAGCTTGTGTAAGCTGTCCTGCTGGGAAGAGGCTTATGTCTGGGGCCTTAACAACACTTTAGTCCACTTTAGTACAATTTACTCCAGTGGGATGGCTGAATTTCATGCCCACAGTGCCATTTTAAATAAGCAAATTACTAAATCCTGGAAGTACTTCTCTATCTGCATTCCATGAATTTGAAACAAGATTTTTTTTTTTTTTTAATCATTATTATTTTCCTGAGGTCTGGGCAGCTTAATGCCATCCATACAAAGGCAAAGCATTAAGAAGTCATAGTTTCCTCATTCCGAAGATTTTCACCTTATACCCGTGAGCTTAGCTCCTTTCAATAATCTCGTTGCTGGGATATTGAGCAATGAAAAACACTTTTCCAACAGGAATGGACGATTGACTTTACACAAGACCTGGGACTGATTGGTAGGCAAGGTCACATTTGGTATAGGAAATTTCATTTTATTTAGGAACCCTCAATCAACTACTGTAAAGTGCAGTTCGAACTTAATCTCAAATGTTTAGGCTCAATATCCTTTACTCAGAAGTCGATCACTGGACAGCCAAATGGAGATCTACATCAGCCAAAAATGGAAGACAATAGTGAGACTAAAAGCCATGAGATCTTTAAACTAACTACACTTCCCAATTCAACCATATTACCTAATTATTCCACAGTCGATTTACATTTCAAATAAGACCTATCCTACCCACAGTCCCTCAGTCTGTTCTTACTATCAGTATTTTCCACTTTGCTTCACAGGCTTTTACAGAGGCAAGGCACTAAACAAAGAAGTCGAAATAGCTGAGCTAAATATCTGCCACGGAAGTCAAACTCCGCATATGAGGTATAAGTAATACAGCCATATCCATAAGATAAAATGTATCAATTTTATGACAAGATAATGTCACAGACGGGCTATCCTTTCAGACGCCTGAATTATTAATAAATATGCCAAACCTGTGAGGAATTTGAAAAAGTAGACATTTATACAACAATTTTCAGGCTATTAGGAAATAAAAATAGAAAAAGGGATGAGATGTTTCATATACATAGTGTCTGAACCTAAAAATCTGCAGCTTGACTTTGCTTCTGAGTTTTGAGCCCCAAGCTTTGTTTAGCCTCCATTTACGGCTGTAGATACCCCTATACTCTGCCCAGCACAAGCTTTAAAGCAAAAGAAATGACTGAAGGCTTTTACCCAATATTCTTCAAGGTTTCACAGATCCGTCTCTCATTAAAGCAAGATCATCTTGTGTTGGTATACTAAACTGCTGAATATGGATAGCAATTATTTACCACAATTTAAAGACTTTAAGAACTCGTCAGAACCAAATCAATTCTTGGTTAAGTAAGGTACATTAATAATTGCCAGTTGATGAAACTAATATGGATTTTATTTTAAACTGAGAGAGAAAGAAAATATTCATCATCCTTGCCATTTTTATGGAGTTATTCAGAGAATGAATTATTGATTATAGGCACAGGACAAGTGAGTAGATTGTAGATATTTAGGTACTTGTCAGACTAAGAAGTATTATTACCTTCAAATGCAGAATTGCGACAAAATGGGTGCAGTGGCTGACAGTTCTTTGCCAGTGGAGAGCAGGCACACATGGCTTGAATTAATTGTACAGAATCGGGCAAAATAAGAATGAATTTGGTTCAGGGTCACGCACAATTCAGGAACAAAGGGCTAATGTTGAAACAACACAAAAAGATAATCCCCCTCTCCTATCTTGCACATTTCTGGAAAGGCCCCATTCACAACTAGCCCCCAGAGTGGCAGCTCTCTGCCAGTACAGAGGTTCTTGTGCTCCCACAGCGGTTCAGCAAGGGATGGGAGGAGAAGGCAGAGTTTGGGTGGGCGCCTGCTCCAAAACTCTCGGCACTGCACTTGTTCCTGCGAGAAGGTCAGATGCAATTGCACAGCTATAAGCCAGTGTACACTGATCAGGGATCAACCATTAATTTTTGTGCAAATGCCTTTCCTGGGTTTTTTATTATATTTGAGGGAATTATAGTATTAGAAATAATTTGCCTTCAACTGTTTCCTTGCTATCAAAGGTCATGCTCTGCATTTTGGGCTACATGAAGGCAATCATGATCTTTCTTTGTGAGATAACCTCTCAACTAATTCTATTTTTCGGCTGTGCTTATTAATAGTCACGAAATGATGTGATTTAGGCAACAGCATAGCGATAAAATAAATTGTTACATTTGGTTAATGTTATAATTTGTTGGTTCAGCTATGCATGTGTGGCTCAGGTCACCATCTTCATAGAACTGTGCAGCAAGAATAACCTTTGATGCTAAAAGCCATCTTGCTGTTGACATTTTAACTGGAACGTTTTCATGGGGCTACTGAGAATGACATACAAACTGCTCTTTGAAAGGTCATACATATGTGTGTATTGATTTAATATTTAGAGATGCTTTCAGCAATCAAGAGGTACAAGTTTCTGCAAACATTTCTTAAAAGCTCTGCATGGGTTTCTTCCAGAACTGCAAGTATAGTGTTCACAAAGCTAAATTAAAACTGGGATTTAATTCTAATTATTTATGTGCCCTATAAGAAATATTGAGCATTGGGAAGAGATTCAAGCTCATTTTTGTTTCAAAAACTGAATCTCAGCAGTTAAACTGCAATTATAGTTCCTTTTTCAGTCACCATCCTCCTGATAGAGTTAAGTGAATGATATTTTACTGTAAAGCATTTGCACACCTGTAATGTGTTATATTCCAATATATTTCAGACCACTGAACAGAGATTTTTTAAAGCCAACTATACAGATATATGGCTGAATATATTTGAAAGTTTAAGAAGCTGCTTTTATAGGAGTTTACCATATAATGGGGAAGACTTTAAATTTTCATTTGCACGAATATCATCAAAATGAGATAGTAGATGCTTGTCATTTGTGAGTAAATAAATCCTAATCCTTGAGGGGGAAATGGGCATTGGATTACCCAGTGCAATAGCTCACTTGTCAGCCCTTTGGATAAACTGATGATTAAGGAAAAGCACTTTGTAATGCGTGATTTAACCCTGCTGATTTCATTACAATGATCTGAGCGAGACATGTATGATGAAGTGACTTAAGATCCATGAATCTCTAGACTGTAAAAGGGGAAAGAAATCTGTAAAAGGAGTCACAGTGTGCCACCCATACACACAATTTGAGACTCTGAGATCCTTCATAGGTTTGTTGTGGAGGAAAACGCTAAGGTCTGGAGTTTCGCTGTGGAGATTGCCACAGTGGCGGTGTTAACATTATTTCACTTTTAGTTCTCGGTCCTCCAAGCATGGCCCACAATGCTGCCTGGAGTGACAACACAACATGTAGGAAAAAAACCCCTCCCAATCAGCTCAAATTCTCTGCACAAAATCCTCTCCCTAAAAAATCCAAGAGAAAAGCCATGTTATTACATTCATCTTCATGAAGTAGCTGTTGCAAAAGTGAACCAGGCTCTGTCCAAGCTTCTCAGAGAAGGAAGAAAACATGGATCCTAATCAACTTTATTCATGAACTGGGCTCTGGACTTACCACATCTTAACCACATCTTAACCACATCTTCTTTGTGTTCCGGTCATGCTCAAAAGCAGATCTTGATTCAGGGGGAGCCTGCAGTAGCCCAAGTACAGTGGAGCTGGGCAGCGACTCAGCTGCAATCCTGAGGATCAAAATTTTTCACTGAGAACCATAAAATGTACTTAACTCACTTTTGGGATCTATGCTGGAGTTTCTTTCTGGCATTTTCTCTCCAGCTTCTGCATAACTGGAGTGTTTTTTAAGGGCCCTGTAAAAAGGACATTGTAGGGACTAGAAAGCAAAGTCTGATAGGGGATGGAAACACGGATGAAGTCAGTGGCATGTCTTGTGGGGGCTTCGAGTGGAATGCACTCCAAGGCTGCAGTGACATTATTTCCAGTTGCCAATGTTCCTACACTGGTTGCTCACCTGTCACAGTCTTTTTCTCGGTAAACACTTTAGAGGCCAATATACAGAGGGTGTGCGGTAAATGTCTCTCCTGAGCCCAACGCACCCCCTGATCCCACAGCCCACTCCTGTCTCTACAGACATAGGTGCAAGCTGTCATCTGTTGCAGGGCACTCATCTTCCTGAGACAGATTTTTCATGGCAGGAGAAGAGAATTTGCATGTGGATTGGTCTTTTTAGGCATATAACCTGAAGGGTAAAATATAGTTCAAAAATGTCTTACTCCTTTTCTTTGTATGGCCTTTTAGTAATTTCTAAACATTACACCTTAACTACTTTTTCTGTCTGTTTTTCATACAACTTTTAATTAGCAATAACTTTTCACATTAAAATTTAATTAATTTTTCCCCCATAGTGAATCATTGGTCAACAATTCACAGCAAATCTTATTAAAATCCAATGTAATTACTCTCTGCACATGCTGAGAACATTACAAACACTTGGTTCTTATGGTCACAATGATTAAGGAATCGAATTTGCTGAATATTATTGTTAGAGCTTTCACGTCCACCGAATCATGTATTTGTCCTTTGTGTTAGACTTGTAAAAACTCTACTTCACCCAGCCAAGCTGCTCAGCTAAATCCTTTCTATCAGATTGGAATTGGAAAGGACTGTGGAGTTTGTAGGAAAATTTGTAAGTGCCATTCTTCTTTTTGTTCTTATTGCTTGGGTTGCTGATTGCATTCTCCCCTGTCTGCCTCACTGGATTTTCCGCTAGGGATTTACAGCAGCTCACCATATAAAGAAGGAAAGAACAGAGTAAGTAATGACCCATTGACGCCTGCCAATTCTGAAGAGGTTATTTACCTGCGGCTTTCAAGTATTTCATAATTATTTGACGCTACTGATGGCTTTTGCCAAGTCCACATATTTCTGGACTCCTGCTGCAGACTGCACAAATACATTCCAGGGTTCCAATTATGCGCTGGCTCAGCCCAACACGTAGCTCTTCCACTCAATTTACGATGCTAACAGGTGTTCCTTAGGATTTAGTGTGCACTGTGCCACTCATCACATACCTGCCATCACTTCTTAGGTGTCAAAGGCTCATTCTGCTTTCTTTGTCCCTCCTCACTCTCTGTACTCGCACGTAAATCACGCCTCTTCTAGCAAACTGCGAGATTCCTGCTGTGATGCTTCATGGAGGCCACTTCACAATGAGTGTAGAAAGTAAACAGGTAGAAAATTAATTATTTAAAATGCAGAAGACCTCTGATCTACATTTCTAAGACCTGGCCTACATTTTCAAAGCAAAAGTCCTAGTTAGCAGGAGTGGATTAAATGCACAAGAGAACTTTTGGCATTTGATTTCTCAAAAGCTTTTAAGACAGAAAGATCCCCACACTGCTGAGTAAGGATCAAGACCCTCATGAGTCTGAAGGAAGAGTGCATTTTTCTTACTTTTCTTATAAATCAAAATTGTTGCAGACCCTTCACATCCATGCACCGGTCTGCAGGTATTGACATTAAACTCTGTTCCCATTCTAGGTGGGCTTGACTTTGATTGACTATGACCTCCTCTGTACTGGTAAAGGTGTCCTTTTGGGTGGCAGTGCAGGTGATGAGGGCAAAGAAACCTGGATTTACAGAAATGCAGATATACAATCTGACTCCTTTTCAAGCTAGTAGTGATTTTCAGATCTATTCACAGTATCGCTGCACTGATGATAACAACATATTGTATTTCAAAGAGTAATCTGTTAGGGAAAAAACAAACACATCCAATCTGTCACAACAAAAGGAAGGAGAATTAGAAGACGTTTCTTTTACAGGACTACTCACCAATTTCGAAATGCAACTTCAAGGCATTTAGGTGCAAAATCTACTTGATTGTTCAAATGATTCAAATAACTGGCCAACAATAACAGTAGCCTTGAAATTTGTAGACTTTTAGTGGATGAATCAAGCCAGAATGACTGACGAGCCCGAGCCCCTATATGTGCACAGCTCTCTATGAGCTAGGTGTTCCTTTTAAAAACAAGGAAGATAATTTACTAATAAAAGGGCAGTTTTTTGTCTAGCTGCCATTATCAACAGGCATGTTTCCTAGGACAAAATTGAAGTGCATGTATGAAAAGATGATTAAGAGATGAAAGGAAAAAAAACCACAAAACACAGAAAGGAACTGCTAAGACACATTGTTATGAAGCTTTCTTCCAGTTAAGATGTTGCAGAGGAAAATGTATGAAACAAGCTATCGGGGGAAACAATTCAAGTGGGCCTGTCTGCTTTTTGCTGGTGTTGTTTCCCTTCACACCTGAGCCTTGGCTATCACTTCTTGTACCGTTCACAACATAGCAACATAACTAGGAGATATATTTGGACAGAGGTAGAAATGCAACAGGGCAGGCCAGTAACAGTTCATGACACAAGGACAATTTTGTGTATTGGTTCACTTCAGATCAAGTAAGTAAAGCCTGCAGGGAAGACAAGGGAATGAAAAGGGGGATTATATTAACTATCACATGAAAAATTAGGTATCTACTCGAGCTTTAAAATTCCTAGCTTCTTTCTCCTGTTTTTATTACCTTCCAGTATTAAATATTTCCTCTAAATCTATAAATTTACTTACCTGTTGAAAGGAATTTTACCCACAGAAGGAGAAACAGGGTATTTTCTAGATCACAGCTAAAATGTAGCATCTACAGTTGCTGATTAAAAGAACCAAAAGTTGCACTTTCTTTGATGACAGACAGGAAAGTGTGATGACAAAAGCTGTGTGAAACTTGATAATAACAACAGGAGCAGTCTGCATGGCTGAAGCAAGGGTTTTAAACAACTTTGCTGTCTGTGTGAACTCACAGCAATGTTCATTTCTAGTTTTGAAAGTTACAAAGGAATAATTACAGCCTTTAGCTGGGAATGAAAATGCAGAAAGACATTGTGGGCCCACTGTAAACTTTCTGATGGAGGAATTCTATGCTTTCAAACTTGCAATGCTATGTTAGACTTGTGCATCATAAGCAAAGCACATTCCAGCTGATTAAGTGCTCCATCATGTGCTTTACAGCACGTGAATGATTGCTTCTTCAAAAATACTTCCATAGTTAATTTTAATGCCTGTCACATAAACTGTTAATACCAGGGCTCCAAAGTGGTGCCAGCACAGCCAGTTGTAAGCCACGCTATTTTATGGCTAAATGCTAAGTGTAAATGTGAAAATGAGAGGGGAAGAGGCCTTGCTCAGCACAGTTTAATATTGAGTTTAGACTCTTCCCTTTAGAGCAAGCATAACCTCCCAAATCAGCCTTCCCTTATGTGTGTTTGATAAGTGTTTGCCTGCATCCTCCAGCCCTGATGAAACAGGTGCTCCTGTAACACCCTCAGAAGAGCCACTTTTCGTGGAGGAATGAATGACAGCAGTGGCAACTGCAGAACAAACACAAGTTGGCTACTGCATATTGTCACAGAAAGGATTAGTCCTTATGAGAACTTTATTACAGTGTGTTATATTTGTGACTAGGCAGCTGTGAAAACATGCAAGAATCCTACACAGATTTTCCATTTCCTCCCAGTGCACTAAAACAAAGCAGGAGAAGCAGGGTACATGCAACATAAATGGTGAAGTAAAGTTTAGCAAGCCTGTTCATCTTCATGGCGTGCAGCAGGATGGAGAAGCTCATGAGGTTTGTAACTATCCGGCTCTCCAAGGCAGCTGGATTGAGCGTCACTCACTGCCCTGCTGAGTGAGTTCTTGTTTTAGCATTTGTGAGCTGGGGAGCTCGAGTGATTTCAGCACACAAACTCCCCAGAGCACGCCTTTCTCCATCTAAAACCTTGGCTACAGCAGCCACTTCTCATTCCAGATTCCAAACACTTCCCAGGCCCACCTCTCCCTCCTTGATTCTTGGGCTGGAAATGCTGGTTGTGTACAGCTGGTCAGAGAGTGCCTTAAGCGCCTGGTTATTTTCATTTCCCATCTGCATCTTCCCCGCTTTTCTCACTACTGCTCTGATTGCCTAGTATGGCTGCAGAAGAAGATTAGCAAATAAAAACAAGGTAAACAAGTCTACTTTAGGGAAGATTTGAATTCTTCACCACAGTGTCATTGTCCCTGTTTTCAGCCCTGAGGTAGCAGCAAACTGAGAAGAAAAGCACAAGGGGTATTAGGAGTAAGGGAGAAAATGGCCACTGCTGCACTACAAACTCCCTTCACACCCTAATCTCCACACAGCGCTGCAATTCTCTCCTTTCATTTCCAGGCAATGGGTGTAGGAGATACCCACCTGCCCCCGAAAGTATAAGGCTTTTACTAATGCAGCTTGATAAGATACCCAAATGTGATTCTTAGTAGTTTTGGGGGAGTGTGTGTGTGCATGTGTGTGTGTGTGTGTGTGTGTGTGTGCATGTTTGTGTTCCTCAATGAACAGAACTTTCTCAGAAGCTTATCTAAGTAGGTTTTCCAATGAACTGCAGACAACCATGAATCCTAGCAGTTTCATTCTCCCCTAGGAAAATTATAGTAGCTTGCATGTAAAAAACGAAACAAAAATCCCTTTGAAACCAAACATAAAGAAGAGACACCACTCTCCGCATTTCTCTGCGGAAGAACAAAAGAATTAGATGACAGATGGTAGACATGTTGCTTAGGCAATATGGGAAAATGCTCTGAAATCATGATTGTGAATGAAATATAAGACTCTGTGGAACAGAAAACAGAAACAGAGGTTGAAGATTTATATGGGGTGACTGTTTTTCTGGTGTTTTTTTTCCACAGGAAATTGGATTTATGTTCCCAGTATTGATTGTATTAAGTGGCTTCATTTTCACTTTAGTTCTGATGACTACATATCTGAAACTCTATTGTGATGAGATTATTTTGAATTTCCTGATTTCAGGACAGGTGCCTAAAATCTAGCTGAAATAGCCTGAGATGATTCTTACATGTCCTTAAGTAGCACTGGGCTGCTGTGCATTTGCCACTTTAGTGAAGTCACTGCAACAAGATATTCTGTCACCCAGAGTAGCAAAAGCCTCACTGCATGCTGCAACAATTTAAGCTCAGCTATTTTTATTTTAAATTTAATATCTCTCCTCATTTTTTGTTGCTCTGCTTCATCTCTCTGGTTATGGTGTCTAGATAGGAATTTAGTTCAGCTGTTTCACTCCACAGCTCTGTTCCTATTGAGCTCCATCTCCTGGTGTATCATCAGCACCCATTAACAGCTGCTAGATCTGTCCCAGATGTTTTATGCAGCTTACCCTGATACATTGAGGCAAATTTTTATTTTACAGTGCATTGTCTAGTTATTTTTTCAATGTATCATAGAACTTGCCTACCTTGCTCTTGTAGGAGACCCTATCAGTAGTTGTATTGCTTTGCATATTATTTCCACATATGTTACAAACTACGAAGCAGTCACAACAAATATGCCAGTGAAAGCTGTTCTCTGATCAGCCTTTCTCTCTCTGCTTAAGAACTTTCTTTTTTGCACAAGAAAAAGTCTTTAAGAATGTTTTCACTCAAGTAAGAAAACAAATGAGCGAAAGGTTGGATCAGAAAAAACAAACATCAGATAAAATGAGGCCGTGGATGAGAGATAAATTGCAGAATAATTACTGTCAATAACTTGTTATTCATTTTATTGTTGCCAATCTCCTGTTTTTTCATTGTATAATATTTAGATAAGAGATTACTGCTGGGAATTACAAGAAGGAAGACAGGAAGAATAACATCCAGCTATCCAGGCTGTAGATAATCTCACAGTCAGGCTGCATTTGCAAAAAACCTGACAGTGGCATTACACTACACTAAGATTACCCTGAATCAATCCTATGTACCTGTCTGCCCAACTGGAGGCTAAACACTGACAGATGTAGGACAAGGACACATCAGCCTCCGTCCAGCACTTCCCAAGCTGCAAGCAGCCCTACCCCTACCACAGAGTGCAAATGAGGTATTTCCAAGCTGGAAAACTGCATAGGAAAGGCTCTGCATCCCAATCCTCCATGCACATGTAGTAAATCTGTGAGGTAGTGAGCAGTGAAGAGAGCTGTGTAAGCTCCCTGTGAGCAGAGGGAGGAGTGGGTTTCGGGCAGGTCGGTCTCACAGGTGGCCATCACTAGAGACTGACAGACCAACAGCCTTGCAGTTTTTGCTCAGTCTGTGACCCCTCGTGTTGTGTTAAGCCTAATCACGTGTCATATGCACGCAAGAGAAGACCCAGAGCACTCCGGATTCAAACAAGTCTTTCTGACCTTCAGGGAGTACACGAACTTTAATGCAGCTCTGCCATGAAAAAATAAACAGAACAACTCTGCCATCTCTATTTTAAACAAGCAAGGGAGCACACAAACCTCTGTGTCCTTCACATCTGTGAAGTGGTTCTGTGTATCTGGCAGGTTGAGATTTTGTTCTCCACCTGTAAGTGGGTAGAAATCCCAATGGTGTCTCTCCCTTCACAGACTGTGGGGCTTTTATGGAAGCTGAAGCCCTTACCTATCTGTGCCCCTCATCCCAGAAGTCATCACAAGCCACCCCAGGCAGAGGGGGCAGGTTTCACATCACCTTCATTCGAAGATGTAGATAAACACATAGAAAATTGTAACTGCTGGACCTTGGGATAGCAACAAAGACTGGATTAAAACTCCTTGATTAAACCTCAAACTACCATGCAAACTACTACAATTTGACTTCCTCTTGTAACGGATCTGTAAGTGTTAATTCAGAATGGGTAGCTGGTGAGGTCTACCTGACTCCCCCGGTCTCTTTTTGCATCAGCTGGACTGCAGGCTCGATGGGTGGCATCGACAGGGGGATTTCATGATCTTAGGGGCCTTTTCCAACCTTAATGATTCTCCAATTCTAATGCAGGCAGCCGGAGCAGCAATACTGCAGTCTGTGTATGGGAGGTCCCAGCTGCAGACTGGGCGCCACGCTGTACACCCACAGAAGATAACCAGCAGGTCGAGACAAAGGTTCAAAAATATTAGGAGCAGATAAAGTTGCAAACAAGACTGCGAGTACAAAACTGGCTACACAAACTATATGCAGGGGAGTTACTAATGGCCATTAGTAGTTACACTATTAGTCACAAATGGTGTTCTGTAAGGATCTGTCTTGTGCCCATCAGCTTTCCATGTTTTTGCTAATGAGCTAGGTGATGGAAAGGATAATGATTCCTGAATCTACAGGGTACACCAACACAGAAAGAGAGAAAGGGAAGAAAGAACAAAACTTCTGACAAACTGGAAACACAAACTGACAAAATAAGATCCATGGTGTTAGGGACAAGCAGAAGTTTCTGAACCAGGCAGAAGCAATGACTTGCATGAATACAGCTGGTGAACTTCTGGACAGACAGGAGATTTGCAGAAAACTGGGCATCTGTTCTGTTTGAGTGAATAATATCAGTCTGTTGTCAAAAAAAAAAAGGAAAAAACCAAACAAAAAAATAAACCTTATTGCACTGTATGATCAGGAGCAAAACCTGCAAGAAAATGAAAATTTTCTTTTCTTTCAATTGTAAAGATTCTGATCAAATACTCTTAATGTTTTTAGGTAGTGTGTTAGAAAAAGGGTGCAGGGTAGAAAAAAGAGTGAAACTGAATGTTAGTACACCCAGCTTGGAACACAAGAGGTTTGGTATAGACGTCAGGGAAAAAGTTTCTAGTGGTAAGAATAGCAAGGCACAGGAATAGATTTCCTGGGAAGCCTCCCAAAATAGATTGGCATCTGTCAGCTAATATATAGTTGATTTTGCTGTGGGTAAAAGGATAGATAGGATGATATCTTGATTCTCTAATTTTTGAAAAAATACTTAGCTTACATTTGAGCAAAAGCAAAAAACGCTACTGAGTTCAAATGATTGTGCTACATTGCACACCTTAAAATGCAGCTAAAAGAAAACCAGGAGTTTATGTCTTATTATTTTTATTTAAAAGAAAAAAAATTAATAATGCGTTTTACGTAAGTTCTTCATTATGAGAAGACACCATTTAAATGCTTCCAACAGTGCACTAAAGCTCTAATCTCTCAAGAAATAAGCAACCCCTCTTTGGCTAACCAATATTTGCAGGGAGACAAATTATCTGTGCACATGGCTGTAGTCTCACAATGAAAGACAGTCAATTTAATATGAAGAATAATGGAGACCAGAGTGCTGAAGGAATTTAAATTACTACTTTTTTTTTCTCAAACAGAGGAAGGGTGTTTGTGCATGTGTGGGTGTGTGTACATACACACACACAGACACGTGTCATGTTTCTATGAATATACACATTCATGTAGAAATTCACATTATATCAAAGTAATGTTGTATTTTGTTGTTTTGGGGTTTTTTTTGGAGGGGGGGATGGGCGTTGTTTGTTTCTTTATCCTTTAAATTATATTAAAGGACTCTGGCTTTACATCTTCATAGTGTTTATTCATTGCTAATGGCAATTTGTGCATGGTGGTCTCAGTATCAGTCTCTTGTCCACACAGGCAGAGGAAATTTTTATAGAGATGGCTGCAAATGGTGCTTTGCACTGTGTTACAATCTAAGCAAGACACTCATTGAGCACACACAGAGGTGGTCTTATTTTAAACCTTCTTCCTTCATCTCCAGCCAAAGAAATCCTTAGCAATTGCTCTATACAGGCCAAGCTTTTATCTTCAACTAGTTGTGCTATATTATTCTGCTAGAAAAACACTGGGAGAATATTTGGCTAATGGATTATACTTTTCAGCCTGAGGTAATTCAGAAGGTTGAAGGGATTTTGCTCAGTGTTATATCCAGTAAACAGAGTATCACCTTTCAGCACAGCCAGGAATGGAAATGTTCAGCTGAAAATGTAAACATGTCGGTAAGTTATGAATGTGAAGAAAAGAAATGATATTGTTTTGCTATGAAGGTTGAAAATAACCACTGAAATGGCTCTGAGCAAACCTCAAATCTTCCAGTCACATGCAATTCTCAACACTTCTTATTTACCTTGCTGTTAGGAATAAGAAAAAAGAAACAGATTTTTGTATTAAACTGCTTTTCTCTTTTAGAGAGAGATTCCAAAATACTTTAAGGGCTCATATACAGAAATCAAATATAGCTATGGAGCGAAGCCACAGTTTTAGAAGTGTAGAAGCTGCACGTGCCAATTTTTCCAAATGCCTAACTAAAAACTGAGGTTACAAACCCACTAATGGCACATGTTGTCACTGGGGTGCCTGGAAGAACACTCTGTTACTGTGACACGGAGCTATGGGCTCCAGGGTCATGGCAGGTCAGGTTCGCAACTCATGCCGAGGATCCCTTGATTAGAAAAATAGTCCAGCTAAGAGATGATTTAAATTTCTTCTGGCACTGCTGGAGCCTACAATTTCACACAAAACAAAACTGAGCTAGGGTGCAGGTCTTTCAAACCATGTTGTTGAAACTGCTTGCAGTCACTAAATGATAAAAGCTTTGAAAATGGTGACATTCTAGAGCACTTTTGGTGGAAGTTTACTTCACCCTATGATGGCATTTATGTCCTGCACCCATCTCACTCACTGCCACATCTGCACAGTTGGGTTCCTCCCATCTGCTTGCCCAGACCCAGAGATGTGTTGGCTGGAAGGAACTGCTGGAAAGGGTGTTGCTGCCTGCCCAAAACAGGTCCTTGTCCAGCCCTTTGTCATGGTCAGCTGTAGGTGTTTTAGACATATGCCATAGTCTTCTTTTCTTCATCTCTCTCCTTCTTTGTCTTGGCTGGGCTTGTCAAGGTTTTCAGGAGCTTCATGAACACTCAGACCCACAAATACACAGTTTTCTGTACCGCACAATGCATGCTACATACAGATTTATCACAGAGCTATTTGCGTGAACAGCCAAAATAGTCATAGTGCACCTTGGTACTAAATATGTATGAATGGCTGCTCAGGTATGCAGGAGAGAATGGAAACTCTCACATTTGGACCTCCAGGGCTGTCAAAGTGACCTCTTAATAGACTGGCAGAGTCTATAAATATAATTCATTCATTTTATCATTTTATTTGTTAGAGCTTGATTTTTTTTCTGATATATTTGCCTACTCCCAATTTCAAAGGTCAGTTTGGCTAGCATGAATCGTATTCATGATTCACAGAATTACACTCTGTAATGCTGCCAAGAAAACAAGCTGAAACACAGTAAAACATCCCTAGGAATAACACTCACTCTTTACCAGGTATCCTAGAGGTTATCTCTTATGCTGCAGGAAGAAACCACTTCTATTGCTACCACGAGTAGAAAGGACATTCGAATTCTGGTGAGCAAGCTCTCTTTAAGCTTGAATGGCTACAGTTGTTCATCCATTAACTGTAAATCTTACTCATACTGTCCCTTCATGGTTTCTGAGTTTTGATTGCTTTGGCTGGGTGTAACAGAAAGACTGTGGTTGTTATCAACAAACACTGTAGATCGGCTTATTTGTTGACTTTGGTGCAGAAATTCACTGGCTTGGCTTCCTACTCTGTACACAGCTCTGGTAGTGCATTGCCCTGTAAAACAAATGTGTTCCTCCATAATCTTCCTTTTTGTTGCCAAATCTCATAGATACTGAAACAGTATCCTGCTATGAGGTGATAGAAGGCAGCACACAGGCACCACGTTTAATCCAAAGTATTTTGTTTCTTCATTTTCAGTTTGCAACTGGCTGTTTCCAAATGATGGATCTATCAGTGTTTACCTTCAAATTAAAAGATATGACTGCCTGGAATTTCATCACTAGATATGAAAGCTCTACAGCAAACCTACTGCCTTTGGATATGAAGTTTAATAAGGTTAGTGCTATTGCTCTGTACCTGTAGGGATTAACTTGAATTCCACCACGTTTCTAGGTACAGAAGTGTTTGTCTGTTAATATCCTGTTAAGCATTATGTATTGTAGACATTTACTGCAGCCTCATAGTAAGGTAAGTAAATACTATTTTACCCTCTTCAATGCAGTTACAAAGGAGTGTTTCATTAGCCTACTATGGACAGCCTGCCTGCACCCCATGGCTGTCTGCTTGTGCCCCACTGCTGCCTGCCTGCCTGCTGGGCACCCCACAGCCTTGTGTAAGTGATAGGCACCAAAGAGGTGGGGGTCTGATGTCGAGTGTCATCCCTTTGCTGTGAAACTCAGGTCTCAGCTGGATCACAGCAGTGCCTACTTGGGATGGCTTACTCTATTTAAACATTTCTATTTTTTTTTTTCTCTGTTGCAAGGAAATGCTGCAGAATGCTGCAGAGCTTCAGTTTCCTAAGCGTCTCCCCTTTTTCCAGGCACTGTGCATGCCTGGCTGCCTGTAGATACCTTCCTTGAGAGTGTGAAGTGCCAGAAAAATGTTCCTCAGAGAGGCTTTTTGTTCCTAATGACCTTCTCAGACAGGCCACAGTGGAATTAGGAATCAGTGTGGTGATTTAATTGGACAGCTTGCTTTATTTTCTACACACTGGAGATTTTCCCTCCATCTGCTTTCATGGGAATAAAAACTACTGTCCTTAAATGGAGGAACTGGACTGAAATTAGTGTATTATACTAGCAGGAGGGATGAGTAGAAATGAAAAAAAAAACCCCATATTTTGAAGTAACATTATTTCAGATGATTCTCAGTGAATCGAAGCTGAATGCTGTTAACTGTCATTTTTCTCTTTCTTACCTCTTGGTACAGGCCAGAGATGCCTCTTCTTCAGCCACATTGGACACTGTGGCATCTAAGCCTGGTTACAAAATACCCTCACCCGACTTTGGAGAAGCTCCTGAACTCTTTCACTCTATCATTGTCACTCCCTCAGGCTCCCCTTCCACATTTGCAGTGCCCCGATGCCTTGTGGTTTGCTGGCAATTTGCAGTGGTAATATTTAGCAGTCAGTCACTTCAGCAATAAGAAAGTATATAATTATGCCAGATCTCTTCCCAGCTATGTTTAATGACAGGTTAGCCTGCCTTTCAATACTCAAAGTGCATTGTAACAACAAGCTATGTCAAGACTAAGGGCAGAAATTGGCTTAATTGAACACTATGTGAAGGCAGGAACTAATGTTGCTTTGACAAAGTGAAGATATCATTAAATCAGAGATGCTATCTTCATGGAGAGCTGCTCAGATCTGCTAATACCCTGCTTTATATAAATTAACTTTCCTTTCTATAGGAAAATATCTGCTGTTAGACTAGTTCTATTTTATTCTTCAGTCAGAAAAAAACATGCCCCTGAATTGATCGAAAGCATTTCCAGTTTGAACCACATTACTTAGCAGACATTGATTTTATTAGTCACGTGGTGTTGTTCCAATTACCCAGCTGAGTGCATATTCAAGCTTCTTGAGCAACAGTGCTTGCTTTGGCAAAATATAGCATTTGGTTTCCAAGGACACTTTTAAATAAATTGCTAAAATTGTTTTTCTACAAACGTGGAGGACAAAGTCCTTTTCACTTGAATGTTCATAGAAAGAGAAAACAAAAGGAGTAGAGGCAAACATTGTTGCTTTCAACTCAGGTCTATGTTACAGTGAGTAAACAGAAAATGTTTTTACTGTCTTCAATCAAAGGTTTTGAATATCTCCCATTTCTGGGTTAGAAAGCAAAGAAAACATTTCAAACTAGGATGAAAAAGAGGCCTCAGTAACTGGTAATGAGGGTCTCCAGTTATGGGGGATCAGGTTGAAGTCTCAGTCACCATGCCAGCTCTACAAAACAGAACTGCTGCAGGAAGAGCTGAGTCCATACTGCCACAGCACAGCTGGTGGCAGAGGTTTGTGTTACTGATTTGAATGGATAAGTCAAACCCTGAAAATTTAAATTCCTGGTCCTTGTTCTAGTGTAGGGTTATTTCTTATCCAAGGATATTGTCTTGTTCTTTCTGGAAACTCCTTCTTGTTCTCTTGAAAAATTTTGATGTTGAAGAAATAAAAATTCCCAGGAAAAAACCTATTTTTTTTTTCAGACAGTTGCTATATTAAAGGGAGGAGATGGTGAGCTGTGTGAACATCATCTCCTTATGCCCAGACTGAAGTTTACCTGTGGATTTTGACATCCAGTCCTGCATGGATGTAAGCATGGCAGGGATAGTTCCTTCTCGGAAGAAAATGAACAGCATTTTAAAATTGTATTGCATACAGACATCTCACTATATCAGAATGGTTCTTTACCTTAGAGACTACAGAAACTCAGCTTCTAAAAGTCACACTTTTCACTCATCCCAAGGCAAAAAATCCCTATGTGTATGCATTAGGAGACGAGTCCTCAACACAGCAACCACACTAGAAATATTTTCTTGTTTAACCGAGTATTTATAAGCTTTTCTAATTAATAGAAGAAACCTCTCCTGATGAAAAGCTTTATACACAAAACAGGCACCATTAATAAAGTGTTCTGTGACATTTGGCAAATCAGGAAACTTCTGGCTACATTAATCAATGGGAAGCAATCACTTCAAAAAGTCTGTGTTTCTGAAGAAATGCATGCACGTTGAAATTAATGCAAATGGATAATAAAAAATATTTTCACACTTTACTGACAAGTAATGGTAGAAATCATTATACTAACGGTTTAAGAAGTTTTTATGCTAGAGTGATGCACAATGAAAATATGACTTTCTATTCGACACCTGACATAATAAATTAATGGAAATTATTAACGCACAGCATTTCATATCTGTGCATGTTTTCTGTTAACTACAGAGAGAATACAAGTGGTGTTCTGTCCCTCAGCATGTCTTAACCTCAAGCCTTCACGTACACTAGTATAACAGTCTCTTTAGCTACAATGGACTAAAACCAGCACAGCTTCTCCAATCTGGATGCAGTTAAATTTTTCATACCAACAGAGCAGTTCCCACAGGGGCAAGAGAGTAAATCGGTTTTATAGATTATCCCTGTCTGCACCTGTGCCACTGACAACAGAGACCTCTTTCATTTATTTGTATTTCATTTGTTTATAATTGTAATGTGATTGGTATTTTCAGCATAAAGAAATGGCTTCTGTGCTTGGATCTGACTTCAGTTAAAAATTGACATCAGTATTTCTCCATCTCCAACTCCCCGTGCTCTCATTAACTTCATGCTGTGGCTGAGGTTAACATCACTGATATTTCAGGTGAGCATCGCTGTGCTCTTGGGAACAACCAATGGTGGGTGGTGGAGTCGCTGTGGCACATGGAACCTGTCACTCTGCAATGCTTGGAGCTGCAGCAGCCTTGAGTTCAGTATTTTGCTGGAATTGCTCGAGTTGAGGCATGCTATATCACCATAAGTTTTACACCCTCTACTTGAGGTGGTTCTGCTAGCAAAATCCCAGCAGAGAGTTACAACCTTGATATCCTTGCCCTGTCCCTAAGGCTTTTCTGCTACCACCACCACAAACTACTCAGCTATTATACAGGATTTACCTGTAGTTAGAAATGCCACTAGGGATATGTTCAAAAATCGTGTAGGATCTTTATCTCCTATGTCTGTGTCCACATTTTTTGGAAAGTGAGCTCTTATATCAGCAGAGTTAAAGCTGAATAAAGAAATAAGTCTTTAGAATCTGTAAAACAAAGTATTTGGGCCCAACTGCCTCAAAGAAAGAAAAAGAAGGGTGTTGAATTTTGTGCCAATGTCCTAATGTGACTGGAGAGTAAGAGGAATACAACCAGCTTTCCCTCAAAGAAAAGAGAAAAAAGGGACAAGAAAAACAAAGAAAAAGAATAAAAGAAAAAAGAAAAAAGAAAAAAGAAAAAAGAAAAAAGAAAAAAGAAAAAAGAAAAAAGAAAAAAGAAAAAAGAAAAAAGAAAAAAGAAAAAGGAAAAAAGAAAAACAAAAAGAAAGAAAAAAGGACAAAAGGAAAAATAAAAACAAAAAGAAAGAAAAAGAAAAAGGAAGTAAAGGGGAGAAATTGAAAAAAAAGAAGAAATGAAAAAGGGAAAAAAAAAAGGAAATGAAAAAATGTGCAACTTGCCACAAGTTTGGAAAAATTCTGTGATGTTTGCAAAATCTGGAATAATTCCATCTCTTCAGTTAGATCGAGCCATTACCAAAAAGAAGCAAGTTTGACACTCAGAATCTCTCTTCCAAAGCGCTCCCCCGTCAGCATGTCCTCCCAAGCTAGTAACCAGCTCAATAGGTCGAGGAAGCTCTTGCACTTCTCGTGGCGATGACGTGCTCTCAGCAGCCCATGCATCCCGAGCCAGGAGCGGACAGAGGAGATGTCACCTCTAGGCATGGTGGCAGAAATAGCCATTTGCGTGTAGGGTTTTGTCCTTATTGGCAGGAGAAGGCTTTGAGGAATAAAGCCTAGGTTACACAAAAGCATAAAAGCAGAACTCCTTTTTTTCCTGTCTGCGGGTACTTCCGCTACAAAAGCTAGGGCCTGCTGCTCACAGAGGTTTCTGTGTAAATGAGAGTCTGCCCTCGCATCACTGCGGCAGAAGAAAGGAGTCTCAAAGCAGAAGCTGGTACACGCTGGTGTAAAAGTTCCTCACAAAGGCCATGTGGATAGCAAAAGACATGTGCAAGGCCCTAGTTCCTCCCATGCATGTCCCCCCCCACGCACACGGGGTGCTGAGCTTTGCCCTGGGCAGCCTGACCGCATTCCCATTACGGAGGCACGCAGCAGCGCCAGCCGTGTGATACCACAGCCAGAGTAACAAATGTGTGATGAATTGCGTGGCTTTCATGTGACAGCCGACTGCACCCGGCTCACCCACAGCACAGTGCACTTCCTGCACTCAGCTCTGTCAATGCACCCCCAGGGACACTGCAGGCTGCTGCTGCAAACAAGTAAATACAGACACAGAACTTCCCTTTGTAAGCTTCTGTCTCTTCCCTCATTTCAGAGCTTTCTCACCCACCAAGCATTGATGTCTTGCTGTGTGTTTCTCAAAAGCCAGGAAAGAGTAAATTTAGATTCTCTCAGGGATAGACTTAGAATGACAGCATGCACAGTACTTCAGGGGAAAGAAGAAAAAAAGCATTTCTGGCTCACATAAAATTGGACTTTTTAGTTAAATACAAATTCTCTCCAGTAATTATTGTCTGATATTTCAGCTGACTCAGCTACGGTCTATAAACACAACTGTTACCAAAGGATGCTCAGTCTCCAGAATAGCCAATTTTTTAAAAAGTTTGATTCCTGCAAAACCATGACCAGAAACATAGCAGCACTTAGAACCTAAGGGAGGAAGTACAGCAGCGACTTCCTGCGAAAGATTTCACAGACAGACAGTAAGCTACCACATTCTTGCTTCATTCACTGAAAGAAGGAAACCTAATGAATATCATACAATTTGAAGAATGGGACAATAGGCAAGTGCTCCTCAGCTAATACTGAGAAAACTCCAAGGTGTCTCTTCAGAGTACAAACCAAAAGGTAAAGAGCATCAGTCTATATGAAATAGAGACACAGAGAAGAGGACCCCCTTTGGCTCTTGCTTTCTACTTGTGCCAGAGCTGTTTGATGGTTGTGACACTAGGCTAGAACAAGCAGGAGGGAACTAAAAAATCCATCCACAAGTGTTGAAAATGAGCTTAGGAGTCTTCAAGTGGGCGGGTATAGTTTTATCCACGCCGAAGTATGAGGTGCACCTGCAAAGAAAAATTAGCTATCCCACTCTTCTCTATGACTTCATGTCAAGGTCATTTGAGACATGAATCTGGCTTCTCAGGTGCAATTTTTTACTTCTTTAGCTGTAAAACAATATTGGACAGCTCAGTGTTGTGATCGATATATTTCAGATATTTTCTGAAGTTGAATCACCTGACTTATGAAGGAGGGCAGTATATAATGGTGCTGTTTTGCTCTACAGCTCGAAAAGACAGGCAAAGATGGTACAATGTCTTCAGGAATCTTGACATTATTGATACGTACCCATATCCCCAAGTGCAATAGTACGAAATAAAACCACAGGGAAGCAAACTCTGATCAGGCTGTACCATAAGCATAGTAGTACAGCCAGTTGCATCCCAGCTTTGTCAATGAAGGAAAGATTGGCTAACACGCTAGTGGGCACACTGCTACTTAGCTAACATAAATGAACCCTGCAAAGCTGCCATTAAATAAGGGAAAAAAAAAACCAACCCACAACTAAACAGTCTGTCAAAGCACTCTCAAGAGAAGAGGAATACCGAGGCAATGTCAGCCTGGTTGCCATCAGGCATGGCTTGATGTTTGTGGAGAGTGACATAGTGAAATGCTCCTGAGAAATCTCCCTTTGGCACGGGGAGAGTTTTCACGTTTACCCTAGAACCACTTACTGAGCTATTTGCACTCATTGCCACAAGAGTTTCTGTCAAGAGGACAGCTGGGAGCTCTGGCAGGAAAATGTTTCTGAGGGTGCCATTCGCTAAGAAACACATGATACAAGCAATCCAACTTTTCTGGGTTGTTTCAACCATAATGCAAACATTACCCAGCTTGAAAACACAGAGATGCTCTGGATGAAAAAAGGAATGTTAATGAGACCATAGAGGAGCCAAAACCAGTGAGTGTCAGGAGAAACATGTACTCCTTTTGCCCTGCATGGCAAGGATGAGTGCATCAAGGAGTTTTCTCTCTTTTGCAGTTCCAAATTGCAACAAAAAGGGAGATAGAAATATTTTGGTGATGTTGAGGGGGAAAAAATATTTTGGTGAGGATAAGGAGGAAAGAGGCTGAGGAGGTTGGCTCTTTGCTGTTTAAAAAGAATAAAATAACTTTTCAAATAAAAATCTTGGGGAAAAAAAATGAAAGGTACATTTCAGCCTTTTAGAGACAAATTATCTAAAGCTTGGTTTACACGTATTCTAATGCTCACAAAACAGAACAACATTATTAACAATAAGTAGTCAAGGTAACTATTGAATGGTGCTTGACTAGATGAACCGATCAACCTTACCACACTGTTGAAAAGATACCTGTGCCTTGATTTGCTAGACTTGTAGGTAGCTCTTCTTTCAGAAATGAGTGCTTCTAATACCATATGTTTAAAGAATCATAGCCTAGCTGATGAGTTACTTATATGTTTCTGCTCCACTAGCTGGATCGTTACCTGACTGGACAGAGTTCCATTCGCCAAGTGGCAAAGCTTCCCATGCCTTTGGATGCAGAGCTGGGCTTTCAGATCAAATTGCCTGTTTTCTGCAAAATTATGCTGCAGAAGGGGGAAGAACGTGGCTGGGCATGTTAGATAAAACCTTGCATTTTAATACTCTCTCTCCATCACAGTTCTTTTTCTTTAAGCAACGAAATCATCTACAAAGTATTCTTTCTGTTAATTAAGACAAGGATTTTGGCCTTTCTGCCCTTCTTGCTTCATTTACATGATCTATTGAAAGTCACTCTGCTAATACTAATCACATACTGCCTTGTTGGCAATCTGATTTCTGCTCAAGTAATGCACTTAGATTGTAAGAACCCGCAGGTCTCAGTTGTCTAGCACAAAATTCAACTCTACCTGCAAGTTTTTCACTGACCAGAGTGTTTCATCAATGCAAGGTATTAGTTAACTTCTCACTTATTGCCCTAGTGCAGGAGCATCAGGTGATTGCTATTTTGAAGCATTCATCCCAAACTCTGGCTGCACAAATCACATGCCCACTGCACATGCAGTCTGGATTTTAAAAGGTAAAAGCAGTGGGGTATATTTGCAGCTCTATAACGGTGGGACTTAAAAGCATAAATCCTCTCACCGTGTACAGGAGGTTTGTAGCTTAGTTGCTGTTAAGTGCGTGAAAAATTTGGACTAATCAGGCCATCACTAAGAGGTACAATTTGCAGGGGGGCCACTCAGTATAAAACATATTAGGACTTTTCAGGTTCATTCTCTCTTCTATGCGTTTTAGACATTTTGCCTTACTTTGACCCCATCAAGCTATTTAAAGGATGTTAAGCGCTTTGTTCACTGTAATTCACAGTCCATAGCTCCCATCCTCTCTTTTATCTCTGAAGAAAAGGACAAGAAAAAAGAAAAACGGTGGGGAAAAAAGCCTCTCCGTCCTCGTTACAGTCATATGGCCGATGTTAATGCTTTTTACTGAAGTGTCTCACCTGGGATGTTTTACTCATTCCCCTTCGACTGATTGTTATTAAAGGTCTTTGGAGATACTTTTGTTTCATCCTTCTGTTCTAGTTTAGCAAGGGTGATGACATACCAACTGAAATGTCTGGAGGCTTGTTAGGAAAAACCCTGTCACTGGGAGGGATCAAAGTGTTTTTGTGCTGAGTCCCTGGGGCACTGATCCTGGCAATGCAGATGGACTCAGATGCAGCCTCCTCATGGTTTAACATGACAAGCAGCTGGATCCTCAAGCCAACAGACAGAGAGTTGTTTTCTCAGGATGAATAGCGTTTCTCAAAACCAAGGAGTGAAATGAGCACCACTGCCAGAAAACCTTAATTTATTTTGGGAAATAAGGGGAAAAAAGACTACTTCTTTCATCTTACTGAGAAGAAGAAACTGATTCTTATCTCTGCAAAAAACACAGAAAGAGAACCTGAGCAAACTCATCACTGCACATCAAATTTTTGAACGGCAGGGGAGTTCAGAACAATCCACTTCCATGAGGCCAGACGTCTGTGTTAATAAGTGATGGTTTTAAGCTGAAAATATGCCCAACATTGACTGTCAAATGTATATGTAATCCTGGCTGTCTAGCTGGAAGATGATCTACAAACACAAGCTGGCTGTACATCCATAATCAAATAATTGACTGGCTGACAACTGAGACCAGTATTTGGCTTGATGCCCCTGACTAGACAGGAAATGGCATTTCCTGCATCTTGGTGAAGCAGATGTCACTTGGTCCCTCTAGCAAAACACATGGCACCAGCAGCATTTTTAGTAAAGGTTTCTTCCAACACATGCAGTAGTGGTCAGTTAAAAAATAACCTCCTGCAGTTTTGTTAGGCACTAGATTTCAACAGGCTAAACATTTAGGGGGAAAATTATGCAACCGATATATCTTCATAGCTGGCTACATCTGTTGCAGTGCTGATTTCCCAGACTGGTGTTCCTGCTCTCATTTAGGCTGTGCCCCTCCCTGAGGACACACTTCCTCTTGCACAGAAACACAGCACTTTCTTAGGAAAGTGGGGATATGGCAAAGGCTCATGAGTTCAGGGTGACTTTTGAGTTAAGTACAGCTTGGTAGTTCTGAGCTAGTTGTTTTGCCGTCTGTCTTGGTTTCCATTAATTTAATCTACAAGGTTTCATTCTTTTTGTGGTTTGCCGGTACAGAAATAGTAACTGTGGCTGCACTTAGTAAATAGCATATGATTGATGTTTTCCAGTTTGAATATGTGCCTTTCTTTGGCAGTTTACTACATAGAGGTGGATTAAGTTTAAATCCCTAAGTCACCTTGCATGCTGTTCATTTTGTTGCCCAGGACTTCAGAAAGTCTTGTGGAAGGCAGTCGGCTTCTCTGGGGGTCGCCAGAAATGTGGGGGAAGCATTGTGCAATTTGTGCAAGCACTAGTCTCTTCTTTTCCTATGATTACTTTTCAGTTGGTTTAATTCCCTGGACCAGCTCACCTCAAAATCACACAAATACCATCAAAGAAGAAAGTGAGGAGATGAAGAAGGGACTGGGGGTCAACTACAATCCCAGATGGCAGCTGCCTCTGTGAATGTGAGATCAAGATCCCAGAAGACCTCTATTTATAGTCTATCCAAGAGGGGAGGGGAGATAGTTTAGTTCTTGCCTTCTGGGAGAACTAACAGCATTGCCATCTTGCCAGAGATCAGTGCTGCCACTCTGTTTTGCCAAGAAGCATTTGGGACTGCAGAGTAGATGCTCCCTTGATGAAATATGAAGAATTTGCATTACCAGCTTATTCCACCGATCTAATGCACATTCTGTCCCTGACTGCAGCCAGCACAGGTTCTTCAGGCTGAAGTCCTTGTAATAAACAATTTTGCAGACAATGGAATTGTAAAAGCCTCTATGCAGGCAGATCCCTGCAGTTTTCACATTCAGTTTGCCCGAGTTAAAATTGAGAGCTGACCATAGGATTTGGCTCAGAACAAAATGTCGAGACTAACAAACTGAAAACACAGAAGCAGCCCTAGAGTTCCCTGCACAGTAAAAAAGGACTGCCCCTAAAGGACACAGCCTTTAGTTTATATTTACAGGGAAGACGGGACATGTTCCTGTGACTGCTTTATTTTCTCCCCACTCCAAGTGCTGATGTCTGAAAGCATCTCTCCAGGATGAGTGCTGCAGGATTCCAGATGTAAAACGTAACTCCTGTGTGATCCATCAGGCTGGTTACAGCACTTGGTATGCTGCAAGGATAGCTGAGCTGAACTTAAGGAGGCAAAAATCGATTCATAAACAACGCTC
This sequence comes from Oreocharis arfaki, assembly GCA_013398015.1. Classification (NCBI taxonomy): domain Eukaryota; kingdom Metazoa; phylum Chordata; class Aves; order Passeriformes; family Paramythiidae; genus Oreocharis; species Oreocharis arfaki. Next base: position 74,099 of record VZRR01011757.1, read on the forward strand.
AGATTTGAAAATTGTCCAAATGTTTACCGCCTGGGTGAAGATAATTGTACTTGCATGCATTTCTGAAATCTATGGCCAGGGTGAAAACAGGTATCATTCAATAACTCATCTCTCAACAGTAGCTGTAAATATACTGGTTGATCTATAAAGATGGCTTGGATTATTTTTTTGTGTTCTTTCCTCCACTAGTTCTTCACTGCCTCCTTTTTCTTTTACTCTCCCCACGTCCCTGGAATTAGTTTTAATTTGCACAATCCCTGTAGTACAAGCATGCCATACACTTGCACCGCAGCCTCTCAGGACCCCGTGTGAGGAATAGAAAAGGCTCAAAGTTGTCATAAGCATTAACACTTGCAAGCAACAACAAACACTGTGAAGGACTGCTTTGGAAGTTGGAGGCAAGATCTAAGGGGCTTTTCATTCTGGATCAACAGGAACGATAGAGTTTTCTAGGCATGTTGATGGACTAGACATTTATTTAGGCACAGTCTGTAATCAAGGGCTATATTTAGCTCACTTCTGCCAGGCCTGAAACAACATTAGGCACTCAGAATATTTAACGAAGATGTGATTCCTCAGTAGCTGAGGTTGATCCAAGTCAGCTGTGCCTCAGCCGAGTATCGCATCCAGCACCTCTGCCCCCAAGAGTGATCTTGGCCACTCCCTCGCACCAGAATTGAGACCCACACTGCTGCATGAAGAGCTTGTCTGGGGAGATGAAACTACCTGTATAAAACTAAAGAAAAAAGCTTCAGAAGCATTCAGTTAGTTCAGATCTCATGCCATGACCTTACAAGCAGCAGTAAAAAAAGGAAGGGAGGGAATATACAATTGGGGTCAGAAAGGATGGCAGAATGAGACCGGCTCTGTTTTGGGCTGGCTTATGCTGCATAACATTACATTCTTGCTGTTTTCAGGGTCTACACTTACACTGCTTTTGGGGGGCAGAGAGACTTCAACACACATCAGGGTCCCCGCACCCCAACATATTAGGGTCTCCTCATGTCTCCAAATACAGACAAACGTGCACCTTGAAGGAAGAGTCTGACTCAGACTTGAAAACCAGGCTTCTGATAGCATTGAGAAGAGTGTAGGGTTTTGTGCTGATTTGTGCCCCCAGTCCTGGAGGAGGGGTGTATTGGGAGATACAGAAGGGCAACTACTCTTTTTTTGCCTGTGCACCCCAAATCCTGCAGTTCCCCTTATTTGCATTTACCTATCACACTTGGGATACTTAATTAATATATAAAATTATTTATAAAGACTCTTTGTTACTCTTTCTGACCCATCCATTAGAACAATTTTCATCCCAAAATCTGTAGAGTCCTGGTGGTTTAAATCCCTTAATAATAGTCCACAAAGCATTTGTGGCTCTAGGGCTTAAGTCATCATAAACTTGTCTTGCCATCAGCCAATTAGTCGGGCAGCAGATCTGTCTGCCCACTTGTGCTTTTCATTCCCACCCCAATGTTATTCTAGCTTTTGATGGGATGCCAGAAAGGAAGTGATGCAGACTCAGGACCAGAAGGCTGAGCCTGGCACAGCTTCATCTGTCTGTGGTACTGGCCTTGTACTGCCTGAAGACAAACATAAAATAATAGACTAAGAAGCTGGGGATATTGCTGTAGGATAAAATTTGCTAAGGATCTCCCTCTCCTCTAAAACATTTTCTGTGGGTTCACAGAATAGAAGAGGCTGTAACACTGCAGCATTATGGTATCCTGTGTGTATCAGGGCTGCCTCAAAGAGGAGAACAACTGCCACCTTACAAAATGCAATCAGACCTCTGGCTTCTTCTCCATGCCTTTGGGATTTAAAGTCTTTCCTTTCTTTTAACCTTCAGTTCTCCTGAAAACCTAATCTATCTCTTATTCTACACAAGCATGTAAAGGTTAAGCTTGAGTAACACGAAGTTCATAGTGAGGCAAGCATCTATTATTGCTTCTAAGCACCAAAAGTCAACTTGTTTCTTTACCATCCTCATATAAACATTTCACCCTTGTCTAACACAAGAAGAGTCGTGCAAGAGAGCACAGAGCACATGGTGGAAGCCACAAGTATATGCTGAAGTCAGTGTATTCTCTGCTTGCCTCTTGAGCAGTGTGTTGAGGTACAAGCAAAATGTTTTGTCGTCATGTATTAACCTGATTTGAAGTGGTACAACTGGTACAATGTGGGAAATAAAATATTTAGGAGAGGAGGGGAAATACAGGGATGCAGTCCTGAGCTGCTCCTGTCTTGTCTGAAAGCTGATGAACATTGATTGTGTGCTGATGTACTACTGCCTTCAGATTGCCCAAATCCTGGATTAAATGATCATTCACTGAACTGCTGACTCCACTACATTCCTGGGAAGCCCAGTGCCACATATATCCATCCCGTTGTCACTTCTGTTTAATAATAAAAGCCCTTTCTGCTTTGTTTTGTGCTACATGCAAAACCAACAACAGTGAAACAACATTGTGGGTGCAAAGTCAACTGTTCAAAGGTTGGGAAATAGCAGCTTTAAGATTTTCTGCTCCCCTTCCACTTACAATACAGCCTTTCATTATAGGGCCACATACTATTTTTTCTGATGAAACCCTGTGCTTCACTCAGTGCAATAGATGGTGCCAATGCATAGCTGTGCAGTGCATTGTTTCATTCCCTTCACCTACCATCTAGTTCCAGCCTCTGCATAACTGTACAGTAACCAAATCCCTTCCCTCTGCATAAAATAATTTATCTCTTCATGGACTCTCCTGTGGTGCTTCTCAATATGCCACTTGAATGCTTCAGAAGCAAAAGTTAATTTATCTTCAAATTAGAGAGGAGTTTATATTCCCTCAATTTTAAAGATGGGAAGCTGATGAATTGAGGCTGCACTCACAAAGCACAGAAACCCACCAAAATATACCCTCACACCCTATTTCCTCCACTCATCCCTTCATGCACCCCAGCTTGTGCATGCACCTCTCTCAGGTGGGCAGGCAGGTGTGGGTGTCTGCCCACAGAAAGAGGGATGTGAGAAGGGAGGCAGGCACCTCCACTTCACCCTTCTGACGTGGGGCTGCAACATAGCACATGCAGCCACCAGTGGCATGCACCCCTGGCTTATACATTAACCAGTGAGATGAATTGGAAAAGCCAGCAGATATTTCTCAGGAATCATGCAAACATGCTCCAGACTTTTAGGGAACTTTTACTTCAGCACTGGTCAGATTTGACCAGTCTTGATCTTACGTACAACCACAGCTCAGCATTTTGGTGTGGGTTGTAAAGTCTCCAAGATCTCCAGTCAGGGAATCAAGGAGCACAGTCCAAGCCTGTCTGCTGCTATATTTAGTCCTGTGTTTTTTCCAAATGGAGGAGTGTCTGCATAAAAAATAGAGGATCTTAAGAGTGGGTTAGACAGTTCTCAGTGACTTGGAGGCTGCAACACAGCCATGAAGAACAATCGGTTCATTATTCCCACAATGGAGAAGAGAAGCAGCTCGTGCAGAAGAGCCATGCGGCCATGTCACAGCAAGATGTGCATCCCCTCAAGCAGCTCCCTGGCCTCAGCAGCACAGGTTATTGATGCCCTGGAGTCTGAACCGCTACCACCAGCACCTCAGCTCACAAGTAAACAGGTCTCAGTAATGACTTGCCCATTCGGTAACTAAATCAGCAGCAAAAACCACACACCTCCTCTGGAGGAAGGTGTCATAGATGTTTCCTTGCCCCTGAGATACAGAACTGTGGATCCCCTCCCAAGCAAGGATGCCCTACCCATGTGTCCTAAGAGCAATGCTCACTCTTCTTTGCCCTCCCAGGGCTCACCCCTTTTAATTCTACCCTGTCCAGACAAGCCTGAGTCTGGGTCTTCTCCATGCTGTCTGGTTTTTTGAGCAGAGCATAAATAAAAAGCATCTGTTCAGTTACTTGTAGTAGAATTCTTTTCATACATTTCCCAGGCCTTTTATTAATATGCCTGTTTCACAATGATTGCTTTGTTCACCCCAAGGACATGGAAGACCCTTCTTCCCTTTCAGATCTTTGATTATCTTTTATTCTTTTTATGTTTTGTCTGCCTACATCTTCTCCCTGAAACTGCTGGCCAGCTTCTTTGTCACATTAGTTTTTCCAGAGCCTGTGTTCTTCTGGCGACATTCTTTTCTGTTTTACCCTCAGTTCGCAGAGCAGTCTCTCATAGCCTCACTGACTCCTTTGCATCATCGGAATTTTTCATTTTCAGTGAAGTTATCTTCAACAACAGTGTAATTATTGTTGCATGTATAATCTAGCCTGCTTTCACCTTCCAACGTAGTAGTCTGGGCGCTGTATTTGCTGGCCACAGGGCTTCTCTCCCAGAGTAGCTGAGTTTATTGGAACATTTTGCTTCAGCTATGACATTGTTTCCTTGCAACAGTCAGAGAGAGGCTTTAGGGAGAACGCCTTGCACAGAACAACAGCCACCTTTCGTTTTCAAGCCTCTGAGATTTCAAGGACTCCTGTACAGCCAGGAGGCATTGCTATACTTAAAGCAATCACCTCTTAAGCAGCACTGGATTAAAACAGCTTGTGCTTGTTGTACCCATAGCCCTTTCCACTCTCAATCAAAAGCCAAAAAGTACTTTTTTAATATCTGCTCCTTTTCCTGAGAGCCTGTTAGGTGATGTTTATGCTAGAGCAAGGACTCACTAGTAATCTTTCTTTGGCAGCATTTACAGCACCTCTTGACAAGTCCCTACCCCAACAATGTGTGTCATCTGTCAGCTCCTTCCTTTCTACTGTTCCTCCCCCATCTCTAATGAGCTTTTTCCTCTCAGTCCTTGCAATTTAATCTCAAGATTTCCACTGATTCCACTTCCCTGCTCCCAGGTTTCGTTTCCTGGTTGTGAACAGCAAAGGGGCAAAGGGGCATGTGCCAACTCCCTCTCTGTGGAAGTGATGCCCCACAGGTCATTCTGTGTAGGACCTGATGAATTTGTCATTTAGTGTTGTCTTTCCCTTTAACTCCCCATATTTCTATCACAAATGTTGAGGCATGTTTTCATATTCCTCAATCTTGAATTTGTTTTCTTTTCCAAATGAAAAAACCTCACTTCATGTACTGCTTAAGTGAGACTCTCCCCTGCACCACATTACACAATAGATCGCACAATAACAAAACATACAGCTATCGAGCTTCCCAAAATAAGCCAGAATCTCCAATGAGGAAATTACATTCCCTTTTGCTCACAGTTCTTTTTTCACCCCATAAACCAGACTGTTCCCTCCCAGTGCCCAGCTGCTCCCAGGACAGCTGCAGCAGAGCACGGCAGGACCTGTGGTGTGTTTCTGAGCATGTGGTTTGCCATGTAGCCGGCAGCTGGGAATGCAGCTCGGTGCAGGTGGGACAACAGGGCCCTGCTTGCCTGTAGGCAAAGGGAGAGGAGGATTTTTGCTGATAAGGGCATAAGAGGAGAGAAGAGGGAGAGAAGGCAACTTTTCCTCCTTCTACATGGAGGAAAAGACAGGAAACTTCAAAGAGCAAGAAGCAGTTTTGGAAGGAAATAAAAAATAAAGCCCATTCTTAATTTCTAGAGGGTGTCATTCCCATCCCTCTCTGCTTATCACCCATCACAGCAACTAATAATTTCATCAGATCTCTCAGAAGGGGGAAAGGATAAAAAACTAGGAAAGCAAGAGCTTGAATCCTGATAAAAATTTCTGCTTATAACCTGGCACTTCTCTCACATTGCTGCTGCCTGACACTAGTGCTTTCAGAGAGTAATAACCTTCCCTGCATCTGTTTATGTGGAAACTGTCTAATCCAGTCATTTCATTGCAGAGAACAGGCTCTGGCACCCCCACCCGCTCCAGCAAGAGCCTTTCTTTTGCCTTCCTCATTCACGTGGCAGCAGAAGGATCTCAAAATATTCACTTAGCCCTCAGTTCTCTACCCAGGTCTCAAAAGCCATATTTCACTGTATCAAATACTAAACATGGGATGACATCTAATTTTCAGCTCAGGTTTTATACCATTCCAGAGTAGCGATCTACAGATCTAATGCCCTGATATGTGCTCTATGTCTTTTCAGCTTATAACCACACATTTAGAGAAACACCATTGACTCACTATTCAGCTATTTTAAGTTAATTAAAAGGAGACTCAATTTTCACATCCAATCCCAAATCTCTTTGCAAATTTTCAACCTCCTCTTTCTTTAGACACTTTTTTCCTCTTTCTCACAGATGTCACCTTTCTTGGACCATAAGAGATGAAAGATAAATTAAAACTGACTATTCAGGAAGGAGCTGTGTGAGTGATCATTCTCACACATACCTAGCGCAGGCTGGCCTCCCTTTTGACTCATTCCCGCAGTATTGTTTGGAGTTCATCTCTCTGCATCTGGTACTTTTTAAGCCTTCGGAGTCCAAATAGAAACCAAACCTCAATTTAGGTTAAAAAATGTAACCCTATTCTAAGGCTGCAGCTCATCTACAGCTTTGAGTCTCTCAGTGAATATGCCCTCCCCTCCCTCCCTCCCCAGAAACTCATCCCTTATTCTAACTTTTCTGGAAATGGACTCCCAAACTCTGTCAATTTACATAGAGATGTCTGAGGAGCTTGAGACAGTCAGCCTTTGAGTAGTTTTCTTTCTTCTCCCAAGCGGCTGCACTAATGGTTTGAGCCCTTACAAAGAGCACCAGAGCAGCTGTACTTGGGTCACATCAAAGGTCCAGCAAGTCCAATACCTCATCTTTAACAGGAGGCAATAGCAGATGCTCATTATAAGCTGCTATCAGTTTACATTAATATGCCAGGCTGCACAAATCACAGCTGAAGCCTCTGACTCATCATCTATCTTGGATTTAGCTGCCCTTGTTACAATCCTCACTCCTGCTTTTGGGAGTGGATGTGGTGGGGAGAAGGTAATCAGTTTAGCTGCTGCTATGTGTAAGGAAAAGTGAACCAAAGCCTACAGACTTTTCCCTATGGTTTAAGTGTGACCTCTTTTTTTTCAGTCAGAAATTGAGCTGAGCCTCCAAATTGCTATAGCTATCTGCCTATCTTCATTCTACTGCCCCCGACCCCCAAAATGAAAGTATTTCTCCTAAAGATTTATGTATGGTAGGCTCATCTGAAAAAAGAAAAGGTGTTTGAATGTGTAAAATAAACAGTAGAATTAAAAAACAGGGCTGTTTTACTTCTGCTGGTCTGAGCACATAGGTACTACTTGCAGTAATGAAAGCTAGAAAATTTTTAGATCAAGGTGATATTTAAATTGGAAGAAGTCCTTCTTTAGAATAAAGTTTTGCACATTTGACAGGCTGTTAAATCCCACAGAAATCCTCATGGATTGTTGCCTCTGGGAAAGGCTGTGAACATACAGCCTTTCCTAGAAATGGTCGTTGTCATTTGGAAATGTAAGTAGAGAGAAATAGTTTGGATCAGTGGTGCCTTGTAAATTAGATCACCTGGTAAATTTTCTTTGTTTAATGGGCTCGTGTGTGCTTAAATAATTTGCAAACTGTGCTGTAGTTTCATGAAACTTCGGCAAGCACTGACTCACTGAAGTAACAGGAGTTACTTCTTCCATAAAGAAGGATATGTAGGAAGAGAAAACTCGCAAAGTCTGTAATGTTGGTATGGTGTTAGAATAGCTTGACTACTAGCAGATGGCAGGACAGGTTAATATTTTGAATTTGAACTCATTAACTTCATGAACAAGCAGCGTAATTTTAGCACTAGGCATGAAATCATCATTGTTTTACCACCCTTCCCTGGACTTTGGAAAACTATTGGGAAACAACCTTAGCCAAATTTTGAGTACAGTACCAGACAGAAAAAATGAGGTTTATGCTGAAATGATGTCTTCACAGAAAGTACTCATCCTTTTGCAATTTTTTTGTCATTGTCAAAACAACTAAATGCTTGGATAGCACCAAAGCTCTCTCAATTTATCTCTGAAGAGTATTCCTTGCCCTTCCCTCTTCTAGGCAGAAAGCCCTATACTTTTCCTACCATGGAATCTAGTTTTCTAGCCAAGGACACTAGTAAATCAATATTTTTTACTGCTTTTGCGTGTGTGTAAATAGCCATGCAAAGTGATGAAGAAAGGGCTGTGGGATTTCCACGTGCTCAGGGTTTTTTTCAAATCCATTATCCTCTGTGGTTACAGCATTTTTCTTCTCTATACTCCTCATGCCTCCTTTTTGCTACACTGTAAACATAAAAAAAAATCCCAAAACTTGAAGGCAAGATTCATAACAACAGCAGGTTGGAACAACTGCCAGCTTTCAGAAACCATTGTTTAATTGAAAAGTTACAGAGTAAAAGCAAGTACATGAATTGTTGAAATTGTCTGTATGAAACATTTATACTGAAAAACTCCTTTTCATAAAGATAGATGGAAGGACATCTTTTATGCAAAAATAAAACAATTTATCTGCCTGCAAAACTGACATCTTGCAAGCGCACGTCTGAAGAACAAACTGGAACACAGAGCTGCAGAAAAATTCAAACCCTGCTTGCCAGAGCATTCCTGCATCCACATGAGTGACCTAAGGAGGGGATGGGGAGCCAAAGGTGGCACTGAGATGAAATGAATTAACCTGCCTCCTCCCGTGTGAAGAAGTGTAAATAAAAATCAAAGGGATCTTTATCCCACTGACAATATGGTATGCAAGGTCACATGGCCTAATATTTTAAGAGGATTAAAGTTAAATCTCTGCAAACTTTGAAATGGCCCAACTGAGCCTGTAAGCTTTTCAATTTAAATGGGTGCACAGCATGACTCCCATGATCAGCAAGAATCTGGTAGGATGAGAAGTAGTGAAGTGGACTCTGAAACAATTCAATCCCGCAGTGATAGGTTTTACATGTTATCTGTTAATTTGAAGCTGTGCAGGAGGTGGAAACAAAGCAGATCACCAAAAATAAAGCCCATTATGAACAAAGCTTGTGTGAAAAGGAAAAAACCCCTTCATATTTATTATTCATCAAATTAGGAACGTAATTTCTGTAGTTCTGCTCTATTTGTAGGAGAATTGCCAACACTAGGGTCTAACTGGGTCACACGAACCACTTAAACCGCACTTCTATCACTCTTAAAAGCCATAGGTCTCTGAAAACATGAACAGCGTAGAGGAGAAAGCCCTACTGTAGACAGTGAAGAGCAGACTTTCACCAAAACGTCTCTATTTGAACCTCAGATGTTATCACATGCAAGGTGCACATGGAGTAAATCTATTCAGCAGATGGGGAAAATTGCTAATTGTCCAGCGGAATGTAGCCACCAGCTGGCAGGCAGCTACCCACACTCAAACAAGAAGCAATCCCAATAACCACACATAAAAATAGCATAACAACATGCATTCAACCTGAACCATCAATTCTTGCGAGGGGCACAGCTGACAGAAAAAAAAAAAAAAGAAAAAGCATCTGCTCTGAAAGCAGCATGTGAATTTATGTGCTTGTGTTTAACTTGGGTTTTGGGAGTATTGCAAAATGTTTCCACGTTAAAAGCAGTGGTAGTAAAGCAGCTGGGAGACACATTCCTCCTAATGATGCTGGCTGCCCTTTAGAGCTCAGACTTGAACCCTCACATATGGAGAGATGTGAACATTTCCAGAGTACTGTCCCAGACAAGTAGTTTTGAAATAATTGTGGCAACATGGTACCTGCAATTACCTAGGAAATGAAACTGTTGCTAATCTCCTAGAAAGTCTGGGAAGATCCAACAATTTTGGCATAAGTGCAGAACCCTTTTAGATCTTAAGAAAATTGCTCTTTTCTGAAAAAATTAGAACAACATAAATTATTTATGGAAAAGACGTCACTGATAAATTCTGGTTGGATCTGTACCTTTTATCCTTCCATGTGGAAATACTGATGTGGAGATGCAGCATTTCCTTTCCTTTGCCACAGCCAATGCTTTTTTTGCATCTCTTTCTTGTCCGCTTTCTTCCAGCCTTCCTGTAGCTTCTACTAAACAAATTCGTGAGTTAGCCAAGAGACCCTTGGGTGAAATGGGAAACTACAAGAGAGACAGTATATTTTCAGGAGAAAATGTAAGGAGTATTTAACCAATCAAGCTTTTAACTCAGGCTCGCTCAGGAGGCACTGTTCAGAATGCATGGAATGAGACTCTCCCAGTGACACTTAAGACAACAACCAAAAAACAGTTGCTTTTGAAGTATTTTTTTCGTTTCAGTGTTATTCAGTGGCAGTGTGTTCCCAGAGGTTTCCTCAGTAAAACACGTCAAAGGCAGCAGGACTAAGAAGCTGCGGTGTGGGCTCAGCGTTCTCCAGGTGCAGTTCACTAGCTCAGAACTGCCCTGTACACCCCTGTGTCCCTGAGAGGTCAAAACAGAAGGGTTGGGTGGGGGCATTTAGTTAAAGAAAACAACAACAAAAATACTCAAGAAAGTGGCATTTTTAAAAGGCATGTTCAAGTAAGCAACATTCTACATAATAACCCAGTTTTAAGCACCTATCTGAAGATCTTAATTAGCCCATTCTGCTGTTAATTTCACATATCCCCTCTTTGCCTTCAGTATCTTTATAGAATAATTTTCAGGCAACTGCATCTATGTTTAAACCCATATCCATCTAGGCAGGATATGATTATGATTATTTATGATTAGTCCTCCAAGCATTCCCACTTGATCAGTGTAAGAAGACTGAGAAATTAACCCGCTGCACTCTTGTCCCTAAGTAACCTCCTGCCCCCAACTAAAAAAATAAATGCTTTTTTCCCGACAAACTTTTTATGGGTTATTGTTTCCTTTCTGATATACTCTTGTTAGTTTTACAGAACAATCTCAACTGTGTTTTCACTTGAAAGAAGATTACTCTCTTTTTATTCTTTGATATTCTTGGGACAAAACGTCAGTTTGCAATTCGGGGCCAGTGGGTTCATCTCTCGCTGTCCCAGGTAAGGTGCCCAGGGACTGTCCCTGACAGTGTTAGCTGTCTAAAGTGACAGCTGCCAGTGCCCTCGAGACTGGAATGGGCATGGGCACAGGGACATTGAGATGCCACTCTGGGTCACCCAGGCATCCCCTTGTGGGCTCAGATGAGTGCACCATCCCCCAGCCTGGAACTCACAGCCACAGCTTGGGGCCCTGTGATATGGTCAGAAGAACAGGTTTAGTTTATTGAAGCAGGGCTGGCCATTGAATATCCCCCGGGCAGTTCACAGTGTCTGTGAGCTTATTATTCCCTGTCCCTCCTTTCTGCCACCCTTTCAACTCCCCTTACTTACTGCAGCCTTTTCCCAAATAAACAGCAGCCTTTTTATTTTCCCATGGCTGCTAGTTTTGCTTCATCTATACCCAAATAAAGTAATACTGATACTGTTACCTAGGCACTGGTGGCCTTGCAGGACTATGGCCAGGAAGGTCCCAGCACACCTCAGCTCAGTTGTCTATGACAGCTTACCATTCCTCATGTATATCCTTCTTAGCTACCTGTAAAATCTATCCATCCATCCATCCATTCATCCATCCATCCATCCATCCATCCATCCATCCATCCATCCATCCATCCATCTCTTGAGGTGCTACCTCTAACTTCTGCCAGCTTCTCACGTGGTTATCTGTCACATACAGCAATTTCTCACGTCATGTCCTGTCCTGTCCTTTTCCACTGAACATCTCAACTGTTTGGATTAACGGCAGGGCAGGACCCAGCCAGAGGTGCAGAAAATTGCCTGCAGCCCTAAAAACCAGAGGAGGAGATCCAGCATCTGTGTTATTTTTTCTCTTCTAAAGCTAATTGCTCTTTTGTGCTCGAATTATACTGTAAACTCGGGTCCAGCATTTTCTGACCAATCCTTCACCAAAGACTGCAATGCAGGACAGACTTTTGGCAGTCTATTTTCAAACTTAAATATTTTCCTATACCTAGTGCTTAAGATTTCTTCTGGCTTCTGGTTCATTGTTCCCTTCTTTGGGCCATAACCGGGGCAATACACTGCACTCTTTGGAAGAGCCGCTTTCTGCCCACAAGCCTAAAAGCAACAAGCTTGTTTCTAAGAGGACGCATGGAAATGGGAGGCCCTTCAGATCTTGCACATAAAGTGCCTGGCTGGAGTGGTCTAGCTCAAGTTTAGCTGCTGGGTGAGATGGGTATAAAATGAAGCTTCATGTCACTGGTAAAATGATCAAACAGATGCTGAAAACTCATTCCCTGGTTTTCTCTACCTTCTTGCAAACTCTTCCCCTTACATCAGCTCTGGCTGTTCATCCAGCCCCACAGCAGATTGTCACAAGAGGGAAAATACAGCAGGAAGTTCTTCATCAGCATGGACAGCAGCTCACTAAAGCAAGCTTAGTTTAGGCTGGAGGCTCTGTTCATTTTTGACTCAAATCAAAGTCAGAGATGCCTCTTCAAAGTAAATGCACTCTGGAAGACTCAGGCTTCTTGCACCCACGCTAACAGCCATGTGTGAAGCCAGCTGTCCCAGATGCAGACATTGTGTTTCCTATCTTATTTTTGCCTTTTCACAGGCAAGGATAAATGATTAATCCTTCTAAAAAAAATTGATTCCTTCCAGATATCTCTGGATAGTTACCTCAAAAATGAAAACATTGGGAAGGGAAAAAACGGTAATTGTTGAAAGGTCTTGAGATAGATATTTAGCTTATACCTGCATTTTTGTTGGACAGCACAAAAAAATAGTATCTGAAAGAAGTTGATATATTTTCGATATCGAAGAGGAAGAATACTTTGTACTAAGTTTATAGCATTGACTTTGCTGTCATTGCCTCCTTTCATTCATAAGCATTTGAAGTCTTTGCCTCTGCTGTGGACATCCGGACAGTAACTTTATAGAGCACAAATAATTTTCTTTTGTAAATTTAAATGATATCAACATAATCCCACTTAAAAAATGGAAGGGGATGAAAATAAAGGCTGCTAAATTAGCTTCTCTGGGGTTACAAGTGCATTATGGGTAGCAATTAGAAAATGTTTGCACTAACCATCAACCAAGTGAGCAGATTTAGCACATCACAGAAATAATGAGTCTCCATGTAAAAGATGATAGCAATCTTTCCTCAAAACTACCACCTTGCTTGCAGCACAGAAAATGCAATTTAACTTCTTGAGGCGATAGAGACAGTTCTCACTGAAATGTTGAGAGAGGTGAATGCAGATGCCACCGTCCCTGACTCGAGCAATGCAACAGGAACCTCTGACCTAACCTGCTCTGCCTTCCTGCAGCTTGCCCTCACTGGCCAAGAGGCTCCTAAGCTGTATTCCTGCAGGTTTTATATGCAATGTGCCCAGCAAGATACCTGTTGGCTGAAACACTTGGTCCTTTCTTGGTGTGATTCTCCCTCCCCATCTTCCTAGTGGAATTCCTAGGTAAGCTCTTTCTTTACAAAGAAAGAGAGAAGGAGAAAGGGAAAGGGAAAGGGAAAGGGAAAGAGAAAGGGAAAGGGAAAGGGAAAGGGAAAGAAAAAGGAAAAGGAAAAGAGAAAAGGAAAAAAGAAGAAGAAGAAGAAGAAGAAGAAGAAGAAGGAAAAGAAAAAGGAAAAGAAAAAAGAAAAAGAAAAAGAAAAAGAAAAAGAAAAAGAAAAAGAAAAAGAAAAAGAAAAAGAAAAAGAAAAAGAAAAAGAAAAAGAAAAAGAAAAAGAAAAAGAAAAAGAAAAAGAAAAAGAAAAAGAAAAAGAAAAAGAAAAAGTTATGTGAGAACTAGCAAAGGGAATGAAACCAAAAAGCTGAAAAATAAGATAAAGCGCAGCCTGGCCTTGTGCAGTCGAGATTCCCATACTGGTTTATTTCTAGCCAATATCAAAGTTCCCCAGGCCAGATTCATATGCTAGAGATGGTCCACGTGAAATAAACAGCCCATCTCCTCACTGAGAGACTGCCACAGGCCTAGAAAACAATCAGCCACAAGGGAGGGAAAAAAATGATGAGGAGAGTGTAAGGATCATAACACTAATAGAAACAGTGAAGCAAGACAAAGCAGAGGAGTCTGGAGCATCCTCACCTCCTTGCGAGAAACCTGTAGGGAGAAGGCTAGCAGCTTCCAAGGGAACAGCTTCTCTTTGAATGCACTGCGGGGGCTGGGACTTGAGGTAGATCCCTGACACAAAACAACTGCATTTCAAGCTGCTGTCCTCTAATTAGGCAGCTGGCCATTTTCCCTACAGTAAGTAAAGGAGTGGCAAAAAGGACTAATAGAGAGAAAATAAAGACAGAAATTAAACAACTGTAAGACTTTGATTTGCTGTACTGCAAAAAGCACACATTTTTCTTTTTACCTCCCATGAAAGATACAATTGTCCAGGAATAAGAGAATTTCATCATAATTGTATTCAGGTCTTGACTGAGTAGTTAAAAGGTCAGGAGTTTTCCCTAAAAGACACTAGTGGAGAACTGATCTGAACAGAAATATTTAAGTATATTTATGAATTAAGATTCATTAAAAGAAATTCCTCCATTTTTTCCTCATTCCATTATCTCTAATGTCACTGTGATTCTGCCATGAGAATACATGTTTCTAAGGGTTTTTTTCACTTTCTGTCCCAATGTGGTCTCTTCCCATCAATCACTCCAAGCTTTTTCATTCTGTCCCCTAAATATCATGCTCCAGCTGATTGGTTTCACCCTTCCTGAGCAGTGGGTCCCTCAGCTGATGCTGCATTCACACCTCCCCCATCTCCTGCAGCCGGCACAGCTATGCCCTGCCACCCCAATCACTCAAATACTTCACACGCACAGCAGTAGCCTTTCTACAGAGCAACACCCAACTGCATCATGTGGAACTGTGAAATCCAGGAATTACATGTGACATTCTGCAAGAGAGTGATTAGAAGAAGACTGCGTTTTCATCCAAAACAGGACTGATCGAAGCAATGTACCATTCAAACAGAGACAGGTGATGGCAGAGCTACGAGAACTAAACGTATTGTCACAGGGATTGGAGGCCCTGCTTGTTAAAAGTCCTACTGCTCAATTCAAAGAATGGATGAGTAGCTTTCTTCACCTCTAACAGAGTCTGCTGCTTGTCTGCCAGCTGTCATATTGTCCCTATCTGAGGGAGCTTTTATGCTGGGACATCATAAAATATACTTCCGATGAGCTCTCTTTGCCGTCCTAACGAGATAGATTATACTACGCTGGAGATATTTTCAGACGTGTTCTCAAGGAAAAAATAAATCCAATACTCCAGAGGGAAGCTTCACCTTAAAAGTGAAGCTGCATAAATGCTGCATATCTTTTGCCCAAAACCATATATTGTGGTATTGTAGCAGAGTTCATTGCAGTATGTCTCTACCAGTTTTTGCTTCCATAATTATGAATGACATGTACTTGTTCAGCTTAAGATAAAAAAAGTGTCAGGCTTTTCCCTCAGTCTGTAGTACATAAATGCTTTATGCAGAACATTTTCTTCCAGTGGAGTAGAAGAAGTTTGTGGGTCCTCAGTATACAAGAATCGCATCACCAAAATACACAACCCACGTGCCTTAGACAAGCCATGGAACGCATAACGCATTAAAACTGTGTGTGATTTTACCAATAAACAGTGGAGGCATGCTTTTCTACTCAGTAGCTTCAGGGAGCAACTACACCTGTTTTTAATACCTTCACAACTGGATGATTACTCAAGGTGGGGAAAAAAATATATTACAACATAAACAAGGACAAATATTATCTGTTTGAAAACCTACAAAAAATAGCACCCACTACAGCTACATCTCACATAAGAGGAAAACTCATCTAAAAGTTGGTCCCAGGCATATAGGGTGCTCCATGTGGATGGCAAGATGAACATGCAAAGCTATTGAGGTCTACAGAGGAAGAGGCCACGTCAAATCATGCATACATACATTACTCCAAGCAAGTCCAAAGGCAAAGCCTGAGTACTGCCGTATAAACTCGTGATCAGGCAAGTAATGAAGACTGCAGTGACACACCAAAAGAGAGTAAGACTGTCTTCTGTTGCCTCTTACAACAGCATAAACCCTTTCCAAGTCAGATTAAAGTTAGAAATTAGGGAATTACCAAGAAAATGACTGTCGTGCAATTATTTATGTCCATGCTGAAAAGAAAAGTAGAGTATCAGTACTATCTGTATTATTAAATCATTACCTAAAGCAAATCTACTGTATTCATATCATCAGGATGCAGGGAGCTCCTTTCCCAGTCTTGTGCTTTATTCTCTGTGTAAAGAGTCATATTTTCCAAAAAATCTTATTTCATTCTTTAACAAGAGAGGCAGAATACTACCCCCAAAACAGTCTCTTTGTTGAGGTGGTCTTAGAGGAGGAAAGCATTTGAAATTGCTCGCTCTTCAAAAATGTACTTCACCCAGGCATCTGATCTCCTGGGTGAATGATATCATAGCTATGCAACTCTGTTAAATGGAGGCAGGATTAAAATCTTCAATGCTTTTTAGAAAGGTTTGCCAGAATCCCTGCGGTTTACACATAACACAGCACTTCTGATGTGAAATGTAAAAAGTAGGTACCTCAGGAAAGCTGGCCACAAAAATTCCACATTTTTGGCTTATGATGAGGTTTAGGTGGGAGACAGCTGCTATAGTGGAGTGGTTAGTACAGCAGAAGGTCTGGGAGTTTTATCACTGAAGATGCTTTTGAATTCTCAAATTCCAGGTCAGGGAGCCTTCCAACCACATGCCCAGAGTGCCTTCCAACCACAGAAACACACCATCAAACAGCTGCAATAAAAATTATTTGTCTGGACAATCAGGGAACTGTCTCCTAAGGCTGTGATGTTAAATTTGGATGCAGCAGTGGAGAATTTTGTACAAGAAAACAAAATTGGCTGCAATTTTTCAGATGCAGAATAAGACAGTTTAGGCATGACTTTTTTTCTAGTCTTAGGAAAAAAGTCCTTTTCTGGGCTTGGGTTTTTGTCATTTAATTATCCAGTCCCAAATAAAAGATTCCTTCACGTTTCCCAGTGCCTCAGAATGGATCCAGATGAATTATTACCTTGCATATGCTCAGCCAAGCCCACCTGGTTAGGCTGTGCAGGCAGCTGGGTCTTCACCTTCGAAAAAGAAGCAGTAGACTTTTATTAGCTGAGAGCTGAGACCTGATTTACTGATTCTCACTTCTTTGCATTGCTGTACCATTTTCTACTTTTAAGGGATTTCTGTGGACCTAAATGCAAAGGAAACTGCTGGAATTCCCATTCCTATGTGCTGGAAATGGGCAATGTTGAGCAAACCAATTCCACAGGAAAAGTTGGGAGAGGATCCATAGTCCTGCCAGATCGTGGCTGAAGCTCCTGGCTTGATTTTTGTACACTTGATGGGCTGAGCTGAAGTTATTCAAAAAGTGGCCTGTGACACAGGCCAATCTTAGAAATATTGACTAACAGTCATGGTTTGGGCTTAATAAATGCTTAGATGACATTCAAGGCTTTTGATAATAATCTTTACAGGCTAAGACTGGGAATAAGGCATTTCATGGCTTCAAACCTTGCACTGTCATGCCAGTTAATTGCTCTCATCACAGGGTAGACAGTGGAGGGTGGTTTATTTAAGTCCCCTGGGGACCTTAGCTCCTTCCTTGCCTACATTGTTTCATCAGTTCCTCTTGAAAATCTTGTGGGAAACTGAAGGACTCCATGGAGAACCAAAACAAATTGTACAATGAGTGAAACTGGGAAGGTGGAGTGGAAATATCAGATAAGATACAGTCCCGCTGTATTTTTGACCAAGAGTGAAGGAGCTTATTACAGACCATCATGACAGCAATTTCTTCCTTTGGCCCCAGCTGCCACTTTTTAGTTTCTTTTTTATTTATCTCTTATTAATTGGCATTCATGCTCAGGTTTTTGTTAGTTTTCTATTAGTATTTCCAAAGGCTTTACCATGAAAGAGTAAATCCTGTTGGAGAAAGCCCCATACAGTGGATGGTGCTGGTATTCTCTGTGTGCCACCGGTCTGTAGGTACAAGGGACCACATAGATAAGGGAAGTTCAATAATATATACATATAATCATCATATAATCATAGATTGATTTGGGTTGAAAGAGACCTTACTGGTCATCTAGATCCAACTTCCTTGCCATGGGCAGGAACACCTTCCACTAGATCAGATGGCTCAGTATGTAATGTATATAGTATATTTGTATAAATACAAACATATGCATGATCCATAAACGTATTTGATTAAATCCGATGTCCATGTAAAGTGATAACCAGCCTGACATACTCTTTCCCTCCAGATAACCTAGTCTCCACATAAAAAAGAGGTCACATGTAAGGCAAACAGAAGCCAGAGCCGGCTCCAAGAGGCAATAAGGCATGAGCCATTGCATCTTTTTTTCTTCAAATCAAGTTTTAGAAGACTGTTCATAATCGGTTTATCACACAAGTGTCTGTTTCCTCACCCAGATTCCAGTCATCTGTGGTACAATTAAACGCATGAAATAAGAGGGATTTCCCTGGACAATACTAAATTACTCTCTTCCTAAAAGGAAACTTGTTTTGAAGAAATTCACAATAAAGGCAAAGCTGTGGATTTACATAGGCAGAAAGACATATCATGCCAAGTTTCATTTATGTATGTTTTTATTTTTTCAATGGTTTGTCAAGCACCCTGCAGCACAGTTCAGTGATAGCAGGTAGTGTTTGAATGAGTGGGTAAAGGATGTCAAACTGAGTACAAGAATGAAAGCATTGGCCTTGGCTATGGAAGGTCTGGTTGATTTAAAAGCTAATTCAATGATACAAGCCTTCACTCAGCTGGTTTGTTCAAAGTATGCAAGCAGACTTTTTTCTCTGATGCTTTTTTTCCTCGTCTTTTGAATGTGTGTTGCAGGCCTCAGGCATCTGTTCACATGCTTGCTTTTTCTTACTGTGGAGAAAAAGCTTCTCACCTGTCTGAAAGATGGAGTTAGGACACCACACCACTCTCATTAGTTGCGAAAGAGTTTTCTTGCTTCGTTTGTTTCTGGGCATGCCTTTTTTTGTGTCACTCATGTCTTCTAAACCTCCCCCAGCTATATCACCTCAGGACACTCACAGCCTGCTACGACAAGTTGAGAGATGCTCGTCATTTGCCTCTGATCAGTGCTGGTCCTCTGTAAGCCAGCTGCTGTGCCATGAGCAGGATGGGGTGGGCACGAGGCAGGGATGGGAACTGTGGCTGCTTGGGAATTAAACCAACGAGTTCCCTCTTGACCTTGTTTCCAGCCCACTGGCCTGCAGAATGACAGTCTAGAGGTCACTTGCTGGTCTAGATCTCCAGCTGAGCTTGTCATGGCACTTAGTTGAGAGCTGGGACTGTCTCATCCTGTTCTAATTGAATCGGTTTTCTGGCTTGTCTGGACAAGGGAGAAGTTTTGTAACATTTGTGTATATATCCAATACTGCATGGATTTGTCTTGTATGGACTTGTTTTGTCACAACTGAAGTGACATAGTCATGTAAAAAAAAAATAAAAAGAATAAATCTTTCAGATCCTGCAGGCTAAAAGTGGCCTTCTTGAATCAATCTTCATTTGATGGTAGTATGAGTATGGATTATTTACCAAGATCCAGTCTCATAGCATAGAAATCGTGAAGGTTCTGGCACAAGTAAATTAGATAACAAAGAGGGTGATTTGTCATTATTACAGATCATTAGATCTTTTCATGTTTAGACTTGCCGTTTCCAAAGGCAGACTTCTTTTGGGTGTCTGGAGGATACAATATGCATCAGTTACAACCCAGCTGGTCTGTTGGTCATTGCACTGGATTGATTCTGCCCTCTCCCAGAAAACAAAATTAAAAGCTATAAAAAGTGTGAGCAAAGAAAGCAAGGCACAACTGGACAAATAAGTTTTTGCCAATAGAGAGATTGTAAGGTCAGAAACTTTATCAGCAGTCAAAATGCGAAAAGTACAGTTCATTCACCTGTTCCTTGGACTGATACACGTTCTGTTCTGCAGCTCTTTAAGAAGAGAGATCTCTTAATGGGGGATATGTGACACTCCGGGAGAACAGAACTGTCTGAACCGGACCACTTGGAAGTGATGGCATCCTAAAATCCTTTTCCTTGAAGGTGGGAAAGTGTTACTGTGCTGCCCTCTAATGCTCGCAGCCTTGCATTCACTCGTGGATGGGGAGGTTTGAGGTTAGTGCCGTTTAATAAGTAAACCACTGCTTTTTTGTCTGCCCTCATCACATAAAATTTGAAAAACAAGGCTTTATGCTAAATTCAGTGCTGTTTTTCCTATGCAAGCACACTTGTTATTATGCAGTGAAAGCATGAATTACAGAGTGCTTTGGGCCAGTAATCCAATTTGTGGATATTTCATTTAGAGTGTGCCATGAGTGAATTGTCCCACTGTGATCTATTGATAAGCCCTAGGCTCATACTGTCACTGAGAGGTAAAATAAGGCAACCCAACACAACTGGAAAAAATAGGAGAACCATCATTTTACAAAATTGTGATAGACAGGTTAGGTTCCTGTGCCTTTAAATTTTAGAGCATGTAGAAATGATGTTCTGTGGTCTATTATATCTTGCAGAACCATTTCACGGGATCACTTAATCTTTTTCAGGAGCTTCCCTACCTTGAGTTTCTTATCATTCTCCCTCTGCACCACCTAAAACCCTGTCAAAACTGAAAACTGCTTTCCTAATCCAAGACTGAACGCCTGAGCTTTGTGCTTTCATACCTCCTGTTTTGCACTTAAATAGATGCCAGCAGATCCCGCTTTTCTTCCTTGCAAGGAGATGCAGAAAAGGGGGAGGTAGAAGTGGTCAGGAGCTCCAATTTAAGGCTCAATAGCATGCAGGCCTCTTTTAGCTTCAAAACTTGACCTTGAAGTCTGAGAGCTACGGCAGCAGCCACACAATTATTATCAGGATGGGGGCAGGAGGAGAAAGAGGAGGGAGGGTAGGGAAGAAAGCAGAGACACATCTCCACAGAAACGCAGAGAGGGTCAGGATCTAAACTAGCTTATCAAGCTGCATAAATATTAATCGTACTGTTTAAGACTATATTCTGCTCCATCTGCAGAGTTTTGCTGTAAGAGGTGTCTCTAATAGGGCATGATGTCTCCAAGCGCCTTTTATTAATAATTAAAACACTATATCTTGAATTACCAACTGGTTCATGGAAGATAATGCTGTGTTGGCAGTGTCAGGCAGGGGAGATCCTAGTGCATAATACCAAGGTGAAGGGGTTAGGTATGCAGCCTTCTGCCTTTCTCTTCATTATTTACATTTCAGTGCTTCCTAAAAGCCATGAGAATGTGCCCTTCTTGTGCTAGGCTCCTGTTCCACACCTCTTTTGCTCAACTGCAAAATGACAATGCTTTCCTTTGTCAAGATCTTCGAGGCCTACCAATGAAAAGCATCATAGAAGAGCTGCCCTGAAAAAGAATTTCTATGCCCAAGATCTTGTTTGTTAGACTATAAAAATGGAGTTGTTATATGCTAGCACCAACAAATTTTGCTCTGCCTGTGGCCTTAGACTGTCACAGGCAAGCTCTCTCTCCAGGTTCTGGAAAAAGTAAATACAGATTAAGGAAAGAAAATATACATTTAGGAATTCCTTTCTGCTGAGGAGAAGCAGAAGAAAGTGCAGCACAGTGATTCAGCAGAGCTTCAGCAAGGGGTGCTGAAAGGCGCTAGCAAGACTCAAGTGGTGGTGGTGGAAGAGTGTCAGTGCCATGCACTGACAGGTGGAAAGGTGGGAGGATGGAACACCAGATCATGATATGGCCTGTAGCAAACAGGGATGTGCGTGTGACCAGCAACCACCCCTCTTCAGGGATCTCAGCCACAGGAAGTGAGAGCAGAGTAGTAATAAAGGGAGAAGATGCAACCAATCCAGAGACAAAACATTTTAATTGTGAGCTTGTGCTTCTTTTTCCATTGGAAGTGAATTTGCATTTGGCAACAGGCATTGAAGTGTGTACAAAGAGAGGTCCATGGCTACTGATCTGCCACCACAACAAAGTGTAGGGAATGGAGTGGAAACAGACAGGATTGAGACCACACAATGCAAAAGGAATTCTGAAAGGAAGATGTCTAAGGATATAATGATCCACGCACTATGGTTAACATGGTGTAATCCCTACTCTACCAAGATTATGCGTTTACCCTCTCATCACAGGGTAGACAGTGGAGGGTGGTTTATTTAAGTCCCCTGGGGACCTTAGCTCCTTCCTTGCCTACATTGTTTGTAGGTGATGTGGTGAAACTGAAGTAACCAGGACTCTTCTGGAGTGTGGTATTAGAGCACATCCATGCTTGAAATTACTTTTTTTCTGGCCACTTGTGATGTCCTTGGATCACTCTCTGCTCTACCAAAATGAGCAGAGCAACTGAATTTGTGGGCATCTGTAGCTCAGGCCATACTTACATCAGGCAGGTCTTGCATATAGTTGTGTTTGAAATTCCTTGCATCAGAAGTCTCTTTTTGTGTCTGGAATGGTGTAAAAGGATTTCAGAACTGAGTTCACATCATTTGAAAAACAATGTCACCCACATTTTAATTCCTATGCAGATTAACTTTACATGGGGGTGGGGGAGGGGAATCACTGATGAGAACAGTTGAAGGTGCCAATGAAGCTGTTAGTTAGCTACCCAGTTTTTCCAGACATGGGAAGTTACTTGCTCTCTTCTGCTCTAGACATAAGATTACTTTAATTCCAAAAGGAGCATGGGTGCCAGATTTATTAGTTAAAAAACCTGGAAGAAGTAAAAGAAATCCCTAAGAAGTGGATGCTGATGAAATTGCTTAGAAAAAGGTTTGTATAGTACAAGGCACTCACACAAATGGAGATGAACCTTTATTTCCTTTTTGGTAACTATTTTAGCACCCATTACCTTCTTCACTTCCCTTTTGTGCTCCTTTTGTCATTGTTTTTTAACTCCATTTTCTCATGATAGCTGATTCACAGGGGGCTCTTAATCTTTTGTCTAGGTGTTGTAATTCTGAGAAAAAATATTAGATAGCCAAGCTGAGGGACAAGACAATTAAGGGACATGTCTGAGGTCACACAATAGGTTAATGGCTAATCACAGTTTGAATCCAGGAACTTCCAGCTATTAGACTTTTTCTGCAATTGGCTGTGCTGTCTCCTGTAACTCTGAAGTGATATAATATCACTTAAAAATTGATGTAAGTGTTGCATAGGTGGAAATTAAAAATGTGGTCAAGAGAAACAAATTGAGTTATTGGGAATCACTAACAAGCATCCAACACTGATCACTTCTTAAACAAACAGACTGGACTCTGATAAGATATATCTGACACCCTCAGAACAATTAATCAAGTCTCAGAAGTGGCAAGCATCAGTAATAATATCTTACTTGTAGATCAATGAATATCCACTGAAGACTGTGCTTGTAATAAAATCTTTCTTCCTTTTGTTTCCATGGTGGAATATGTTGGCACTTACAGCTCTGCTGGGAATGTTATGTAGGAGAAATTCTGGAAGAAGGCAGAGTACTGCTCTCCTTTACCTGTCTCCTTCCAATTAAACCTCCATAGATTTATGTCTTAATAAAACAGCAGTTATACTTTCTTTTTTTCAGTTCAGCTTTGCAGTTAAAAACCACTACTCCAAACATAATAGGTGCTGTCTGCAATTGCTTAAATTGGGCATAAACATTTATTGCCTCCTTAGCTAACAAATGCAACCTTGCTATTCAAAGCAATGAGGAAAATTCCACTCAAGGTCAAGCGACCTGATGTTTTCAGGCAGCCTCATTACCCACATTAACGCTGTAGAAGATGAGGCAGAACATCTGGTAGTGCCATAAAAAAGATAGAAATTTATGCATATTTGCTTTATCTCTTCATGTCAACATTGAGCCTGTGCTTTCATTTTCGGTCAATGTTGTGAAAAACTGCTAGTCTCAGTGTTTAAGATTAAGCTCAAAAGATTTCTTGGTCTCTGCAATTCCTTATGTCCAAAACAAAACCAAGGGGATACTGAAACTGTCATCTCTTGCTGCTTGTTGTGCTATCAGATTTCAGGCAGAGGTGGCCCAGCCAATCTGATATGGATTTTGTCTCATGCATCTGACACCCGCGAGGTAGCTCTTTACTGGAGAGCTATCGGCAATCCTCTGTCATGTCCATCAGCAAAGTTTGCTCACCATAATGAAAATGAGTTACAAATCTGGAAGAAAAGAGGATGGCTTTGCAGCATGACATTTCTGTGCTCCTCTCCTTCTGCCCTCTCATGAGTTTCTTCCCCAGTTGCTTTGCTTTCAGATTCTTTGGAGGGTGTGGAACAGCAGCAGCATCTCACCAGTTCCTGCAGGACCAACCCTCCTTAGCTCATTTGAGGTGCACGAGTGCCATTTACAGAGCTCCTTCTTTCTTTGCCTGACTCTCATCCTCATAAGAGTAGTTCTGGATCTTTTTTGCGTCGGTAGGTTATGATCACATACTGACAGCTGAAAGACATTGCTCTCAGGCTTTGCATTTTGCCTGAAGTCTGGCACATCTGAGGTGTAGAAGGAGGGAGGCATGAGATCTGGCTCTACAACTCCTTGTCATGTAGAAACACTGCTGCTCAGAGTATCTTAGAATGGCACTTAGAAGAACCTTCCCTCCCTTAAGGGCAGGGTAACACTGCAGAAGAATGGTGCTGGGCTGAAAAGCTGCCTGAAATACATGTTCAGTACAGCCCTTCTACACGGCGTGACTGCTTTGTATCCTATTAGCACTCCTGTTCATTTCAGAACAGTGCAAATGTCTCTATTCAACATTCAGGAACTCCTGCTGCAGGTGCTATGATCATCAAAACCTGGACTTTTTGTGATCAAAAGATCCCAGAAACTCACTCGCTCCCAGAAGGCCCAGAAATAAAGTCATGGAAACAGAAAGTTATCCAAAAGGTTGCTGTGGGTTATGCTGTGTTCGTCTGGACCTTGATGTAGAAGGCAGCCAGGAAAACGGAAGAAACCGGGTGGGGCAGTGTCAGAGACGAAACTGGTCCTCTCCCACTCCCGCCCATTCCTTGCCTACCTGCATGTTTTCAGCTAAAACATGGAAGGGACAGCAGGATCATCCTCCAGTGAAAATATTTCAGCTTCACTCATCATAATGCTGTGGCCAGGGATAATAATCTTATACTTCTGGTGGCTGTTTGGAAACTGCTGCAGACAGGAGCACAGGAACAGTACCCAGCGATTAACGGTGGGCAATGTTGTCTTTTCCTAGGTGGCCTTAGTGGGGCTCCATGCAGAGATGTGAAACCAAGATAATCTAAACCCACCATTTCACTCCATATGTTGTATTGCCTTAGCACACTTCCTTGCCTGTATTTTAAAGTGCTTCAATTCAGAGTAATTTAAAACCTCATCAGTACTCACTAGAGGGTTGGGGTTTAGAACCTCAGTCGATTAAGTCCATGTGGATGAGTAATAGGAGTAAAAATCAGAGTTTTCAGTGCAGAAAAAAAGAGAAAGAAAAAGAAGATAAAAGATTCTATAGCCTAGCTATTCAAAAGCAATTATATTTTTAGTTACACAGAGAGACATTTCCAGACTTCTAATTGCTCCAAATCTATCTGCTAAAGAGTCATTACATTCCATTTTAACCCCTCTCTGACACTAGGTACCTAATGCTGTAATTGAACTGTGTCACCAGCGATCTCAGTTCAAAATCATTAGTGGAGTTGTTCTTTTTCATATTTGCTCCAACATTTCTGCTCATTGCTTACAGGCATGGGGCCAGATTTGCTGCCAGCATATGTGGGTACAACACCACTGAGATTGGTGCTGTTGTGTCCAATTAGGTCTGTGATGAGGTTGGCCCCATGTGCTACGAGCTTTCATTAACCGATATATTCCCATTACAGACACTGATCTGTTCACCCAACTGCATCCTCTCAAACATGTGGCAATGCAGTAGAATAAAACTCACTAGGGTCACACTTTTGAATTCTCCCCATTTTTTTTTTTTTTAGTATCAGAACCCCATCTTTGGGCAATTTCATATTCACACACATGATTCTGATTTCACGTGCAGACAATAAAGGAACAATATTTTTAAAGAACTTGGGTTGCAGTATGCTCTCTGATTCCATGTTTATAGCAATGTCTGTATGTAAAGAACCCTGGGTTCATCTTTTTCTCTACACAGACCTTAATTGAAGAATGAGAGAAACTGAATCAGAATATCGTGGTAAACATGCTAATAAGGTTCCATGCATCTTATGTGTTACGGGTTTTGTTGCACTTATGAAAAAAGAAACATTAAATGTCAGGGTTATTTCTAAGTGCAGGCTTATGAGGCGATATTTAACCATAAACAGCGTGATAGTTATTGGCAACTGATAATGTGAGTCCTATAGGAATCTGTTAATTAAGATTCCAACCACATTTCTAGTTTAAACTCTGCCATAAAAATATGCTCCATACTATATTCTGGAACACAGATTTTAGCACAGCAGTGCTTTTTGTTTGTTTTGTTTTTAATTCCATAAAATCATTCAACCATTTTATAGCTGAGAAAGACAAAGAATAAGCTAGAAGTTTCCAAGCCCTCAGCTAGGATCTTACACAACTCATCTGAACTCAAGATTAATGCTCACAAATGCAATAACTCAATCTCATTCCCATGGCATTTGACAACTCAGAGCCCAGCATTTAGTCAGCAGGTACTGGAGGGGTTTGCTGGTGCCAGTGTCTATCAAACCAGCTGATTCATAACCTGCCTTACTCCTCTGAGCATGTGCAAGCCAGACAGATGTCATTATTTATGACCTATCCCTGCCTGCACTCCCCATGATGGAGTGTGCATCATTTGGCTGTGTTAGCACTTACTGCAAAGCTCTCCTCAGTATAACTCTGTTTTGAGCACAACCATGCAACTAGCATTTGATGGCTCACATTTGATTAATGCAGAGCACAGGAGAAGGTGGTTTGTGACCATCTATATGTGATTGTGTAGATTGCACCAGAGGAGGAAATGCTTTCTGGGCCAAACTGTGGCCCGTGAGCTGTTGGAAGAGTTACATCGAGATGAGCAACCCCATTTCCATTTTTACCTGTCTGATACTGAAACCAGACTCCTCAGGGACAGAAAACTGAGCTTGTATCTGGGCCAAGATCCTGGCTAACTAGGTCACCACCGTGACTGTGCCACCTGCAGTCAGCTTAGCTCCCAGGGGAAGAGCAAATGCCATGCAGTGACGCACACAATGTCGGACACACTTCCAACACCGCTGTCAAAGGAAACACAAGTTCTTTCCCCTGACTCAGTCAGCTGGTGGCTTCAGAGCCCTTCCCTCTCTGAGGAGAGAGCATCAGTGCTAGTGGAGATGCACAGTGGTACGGAGTGGAGAATGTACCCTTGGTAAAAGCAACCCAGAGGTGAGGAAAGAGAAAGGACAAAAAAACCTCCCAAGTAATTTAAACCTGCTTGGTTTCCCATTCCCTTTCGGCTGCATCGACACCTATGGCCTCATCCACCAGCAAGATGTGATTCCAGTCCAGTGGTGGAGCAAAGCAGAGGAGAGCACAGAATAATCTGCTGTAACAGCATTGCTGGCTGGGGGCAACTTAATGTGTACAGGGAACTACTGCTCAAGAATTCAGGTGTGATGGTTTAGTGATGACCAGCATCACTCTGTAATCTGCTGTTTGTCTGAGAACTCAGTTTTTCGCTCAGGCTGTGACCAGCACATAATAGCGTAAGATCTGATTGACTTCATGAACCTTCGGACTGATTCAACTTCAGCTTCTTTCTTTGAAGCTTAATAAGGGGTTTTATGTCTTTTTTACACAACTGTATCTAAATTTACATTAGTTGTATTATTATTATATTACTACCAAATCAATAATAATATCTTTTTTTGGTATTTACTTAGCATAATAAAACCAGAAAAATTACCTAAAAAAGCAAGATGAAAAAATTTCCCAAGCACAAATGGCATTAAAAGCCTATAAAAACTCCTTACTTCCAGTTCCTTTCACTTTATGCAGACAGCCTTAGCGGCTTTAAAGCACTCAATACTGTTTTAGCTTAATTCTCCAGGCTCAGCACCTGTCCACATAAACACCTCTGGCCTTTTCATGGCAACTGGAGGGCAGCTGTGTGAAACTTTCGCAACAGCCCTACTCTACAGCAGGTCACAGACCTGCTTCCCTGCCACTTCCTTCATTCACCCAAAAGGTACCTTCCCCTCAGCCATACAGAACGCACCCAGATCATACAGGAGGCAAGACACCAGCATGAATGCTGATTATTCTTATTACCTGTTGGAAAATAATAATTTTCATTACGTTTCCAAAATTAGGTTCCACATTAACATCTTCCTGTGGTGCCCTTTATATTACACCATAGAGGTTTCATCTGCGACTAGTTTTTCTTGCTTCTGTGGGATTATTTTATCACTTTAATGTTCCTCTAATAGACGGCATTTTTGGCGTGTGAAATGATGAGTGTATATTGTAAACCAATTAGGTTTTATTTTAAAAAGAGAGTGTGATAGGCTATGGAAAAACATCATGAAGCACTGAAAAACGCTTGAATTTCTTGGTAGTTCCTGCCATCAGAAACTGTGTTGTTTAGACAATCTGCTAAACCATTGGAACTATTTTATTTTTAGATTACATGGCTCCTCTGTTAACATTTTTCCTGTTCTGTAGAACTAATTACCATCCCATACACTATTGTACATACCTTCAGTTTAAATAAAAAGTTAGATTTTGTGATAAAGTGATTCTTTCTAAAAGAACAGGAGACAAAGACATGCATGCCCTCTAACTAATATTATTTGGTGGAAAATTTCATTTTACCCATCATCATATTTTAAAGAGTTAATTTCCATTTTGACTGTGTTTTATTATTAGGCCACTGGAAGCTTACAAACACTTCAAGGCTTTTAAGATTTTGTTTTTGCAAAAACGATTAATTATGCAGTGTTACGGATTATGATGCCCTCTTTTCCATGGTTTCCAGACTTCTTGCTTGTTGTCATCTAGCTCCAACAGTTCGACGAACACAAGAATTTTTTTCCCCGTGTGTTCTAAAAGAAAGTGTGATTCTTTATAAAGGACATATTTCAAATTGAAAAGCTGCCATTCACACAGTCAAATTGTCCTGTGGTTTATATCATCTATAACGGCTCTACACTTCCTAAAGACTAGTTTAGCGCTTGTGCAAGACCTCAGACTAACTGCTGCAGAGACTGACAAGCTTAAAGCCAGCAGAGACAGTGGTAATCATCAAGACTGATTTCCCACACCATACAGACCGTATGCGTTCTCTCACTATTTCTTCTAAAGGAGACAATTTTTCTTCATGGAGCATAAGAGCTATTTTATCTCTTAGACAGCAAAGGGACAGTGTCACCTTCTACTGTGCCACTTCATTTTTTGACAAAACAACGTCTGAAAAGTTCCTTTACTAAGTAGTTCTTAGATTCTTTATGGACCGTGTGAAGCAGAGCTGAGTAAATCTTGAAACAGGTATGTCTACTGGAGAGTATCGGTTTCAGTTCTTAATTAATACAGACGGTGTGTCCCAGCCCTGCAAACATAGACATAGCTTTCCTACTGTCTTCCTGAGAATATCATGGTGAGTGAGGTGATTTACTCCCAGGAATATTAGTGATAGTGATTTTCTCAGTACACATACACTGCAGAGAAATTACGCTTTTGACTTAATTGCAAATTCCCACATCAGAAACCTGATAAAACAGGCCTGCTCTACTCTGCTGGGAGGACATCCCTGCGTTGCAGCAAAACAGTTTTATGAATGCAGGCAGAAGACAAGAGATATGCCAGGAATCATGCATCGATGTTGCCCGTCTGCAGGGTAGAGTGATGACCAAGAGCATTCAGGAGCCCTGGGGCTTCTTCACTGATGAGGCACCAGCAGAAAGATGTGCTCATCATGAAGAATCACGTTTTGACCTGGCCCGTCCATCCACATAGAAAAGCATGGTAGGGAGGCAGAGAAATCCCTTATTCCCTCGGGGATTTTTCTTGTTACAGGAGACCAGCAATCTATGTCTTGTGAAGTGAACAGGCAGACAGGGGTGCCCATTCCTCTTGTCCCTGATGCAGTAGCAAGCTCAACTGAGCTTTCATGGACAAAAAATAGAAGAGCCTAGAAGGCAAAAATGACCTATCTCCTCTCTAGACTAGGGCTGGGGGTGGAGTGGGTTGCTGTGACCTATAGTCTGGCATGCACTTTTCACGCGGAGCTGGACAGGCACGTGAAGCCTTTCCTCTAGGGACACTGGGAGATGGAATTCTTATCTGCTATGAATAGTTAGCATGGAAACAAACCATTTACTTTGTGTCATGACTAAAAGGCAGCAGCTATGCCAGTCACCACTCTGTTAGAATCTGACATAGCAATTCTTAATCATGCTTTGGCTTTTCTTCGTGCTTTTCATCCTTATTCTGGGAGGGGTTGGCACAGCTGATGAATTCTACCTTCCATGAAATTCAGAGAACAGCATCAAGCCCATGTTGCAGGCAGGAGAGACAGAGCATGCTGACCAAGAGTGTGGGGACATGTGGCACCTTTTACCTACACCTGAGGTGACAGAAGGACCTGCTGCATCTCCCCCCGGTGCCATGGCAAATCACTGCTCCCCCAGCAGAATCTTCTGCTCCTTCAGTCACCTTCAGCTGCTCATGGAAAACCTACCCAACCCATTCCAGCCCAAACAAATGGGCCCTGCTTGGGAGGGCAGTGAGTAAATCTCTGCTACTCCGTCTGGATTCAAGTACATTCCCGAAAGCGGCTCAGGCTGTTTTGCCTCTGGCAAGGATGGGTAGCTAGGAGGCAGGGTCGGGCTGATAACCTCTTCGGCTGGCACTGCTGCAGCAGCTGGAAAAAGGATGTGTGCTCACACGGTGACTTGCCCAGGGTCAGACTGTAGCGTAAAGAGACTTACAGTTGCTTTAGTTAATAAGCAGAAGACAAGCACAGGGAAGGCAGGAAAAAGTTCACAGCAGACATTCCACAGAGCAGTAAAAAGAGACGAAACAAGGGAAGCAAAGGGGAATAACAGTTTATTAGAATAAAGTCCTTTACTCAGTATTAGAAAAAAGCACATCTTCTGTCATTCTTCACTTTTTGCAACAAAGTCTGTATACAAACAAGCCCTAGTTTTATGAGGCAGCAACAAAAAATACTTCTCCAAAACTGTTAGACAGTGATAATTAAAGCTGCTTTTGAAGAGACTGGATTTGAACCACTGCTTGACAGGGAGAGAGCATCATGCAGTACCCTGCACTCCCTCTGCATCATACAGCCTTTCCATTGCAATGAACTCACTAAAAATGAAAGTTAAATCACATCAGACAAACACATAATGAGCTTGTGCTGCAATGTTTAATAAGTTAATCAAGTATGTTAATGATACATATTTACAAGAAAGGACTTTAACTCAAAATCAAGTCAGGAAACAACAAAAGCTAGTAATAAGAGCAGCTTTGCATTGACAAAGTCCAGATGAATATGAGATAATTTGGGCATCAAAAAGAGAACAGAGAAGCTGGTAATAGATGGTGCTATGAAGAAGAGCTGAATTTCACAGCATATCCAATTAGAGAAGTTATTACTGATAGGAATAGCAAAACAACTTGTCTATACAGGATATGAGTGGAACTCAGTAGATTAAATTGTCTAAATCTGTACCACATTTCATATTTATTTTTAAAAGTGGCTTGATATGTGGAATTTGAATCCCAAACTCTTGGAACTCTGGAATGTCTCAGGTTTTTGGTTGGTTCATTAGAAATTAAGGCAGTTGTGAGTTTAGGGTTTCAAACATTATTTCCCCCTTTACAACATAAAGCATGCTTGGAATCATTTGGATTGAGGTCTCTGTTTTTCCAGCCAATTCTCATGTCTTAAAAAAGTGAAATAACTGGAGTAGAATCATGTAATTGTGAAAGCCCCCATTTTAGATAATGGGATGGGCTGAACCTGGCTGGATGCCAGATGCTTGCCAAGGCCACCCTATCACTCCCCTCCTCAGCTGTGAAAGGGAGAGAAACTACGATGAGAGGCTCATGGCTCAAGGTAAGGACAGGGCTAGATCATTTACCAATTACCATCACTGGTGAGAGAGATTCAGCTTGGGGAAATTTAGTGAATTTACTGCCAATCAAAGCAGGGTGGGATAACGAGAGGTAAAACAAAATCTTAGACACCAAGAGTCACTACCATGGTTGCTGATGAGCTCAGCCTCAGCCAGCAGTGGGTTTATCTTGGAGCCAGCTCACATTGGCTCTGTCAGGCATGGGAAAATTCCTAGCAGCTTCTCAGAGAAGCCCACATTGCAGATCTCTTACTACCAACAACTGGCCATGCAAACCCAATACAGATAAAAAATGTCATCCTCTCTTGATCTCAAAACCATGAGGCATATTTAAATGGTTGAAAATGAAGGAAGACTAAAGTGTGTCTCAGTGTCTTTCACTGAAGAGAATTTTGTTTCTACTTTCTTTCCTTTAGAGAGGAAAATTATTGGTCCCGAGGCAGAAATATGGCTTAGTGTTCTGGTCCTAGCTTGAACCAAGCCTGATCAAAACATCTCTGAGCCCAGATGCAGACCTACTATACTGTATAATCCATTTACTTGGGTGCATTTTGTTCATCTCATCATACTCAAACCCTTCTTGGTCCCTCAGGAATGTGTAGCTTCTATTAATGTTTAACACCTATTTGGTTGGTGCTGGTGCACCCACTTTGCTTGAAAGAAAGGTCCCTGGGGTCAGATGGACCTGGGCCTTAAATATGTATTGAAAGTATCTGTGTTCTCTGTCTTTAAAATCTTTTGCTTTCTATTCTCAAGGGTAATAATTCAAACTTAGAATTCAATTATGCTCAACTATTTTAAATTTCTTTTATCATACATGCCTATTTTCTTGCAGAGCATGTGTTTTAATCTAGTAATCTGGTTTTGTTTTGCATAATTTGTCCATAAATATCCGTTAAACATGGATATTTAAACAGAATTTTACAGAATGGGGTCTGTTCTTAAGCAACGTGGCTATTTGAGCTTTGTGACAGGTTAACTGAATGGTAAGGACTGTTTCTGCTCCCTCCATTGGAGGGCAAAAATGTTGCAATTTAGATAGTAAGGAGCAAGAGAGCTCTTCGGGTACCCAGCATTTCCTGTGCTTGAGTACCTCGCACTCTGAAGGACTGATTTATTTTTCAAGGTTAACACTTTTCAGCAAAGCGTGATTGTGAGTTGCTGGATGTTTTATGTCTGAAATTCAACTTTATTTGTAATAGGGACTGCACTAACAGCTTCATCAGAAGCCTAAACATTTTGCTGAAGGATGAAAGACATTGTGACAGTGCTTGAATGGTTAATACTTTTCTCTTGTAAACTTAATAACCCAGATGTTAAAACCACTTGGAGCTCTCAAGGATGACTCTACTCATTATGTGTCAAAGCAGTGGCTTTCAAACGACAGCTTCACAAAATCCCTCTGAAGACCAGTGGCCAGCAGGATAGATCATCTGATGTCTCTGAAAGGTTTTGGTTGGGCTGCTTTGGCAGCCAGAATCCAGCATGCCTCAGACCCTGGCAGAGAGGGAGACTGCAAGCGACTGCATAAAGGAACAGAAGCTTTCCTAGTGCTGCTTCTCTCTTCCTTTGTTTCTGTCCTGTTCTCATCTCGAGGGCTACTTTCACTTGGTCCTTCTGACTGCTACACTTTTGCCTCCCAGTTCCTCTCTCATCAGTTGTCCTGCTTTATAGAGTAAAACACAGAGACTAGGTAGCAAGGAGATGTTTTTGTGGACTGCAGTGAATATCTTTTTCCTTTGGGTTTAGCCTCATTGCACACACTGAAGTTTTCCTGTATTGTTCTCGCTTTTTTTTTTTACTTTCTCTACGCTGAAAAACTTAGCCTCAAAGTGCATGTTTTTTTCCCCAGCTCTCACAGCAGGAAAAAAAGCAGCTGTGCCATAGCTTTAGTTTTTAAATTTCTTCTAATTGTTTGACAGACTATTTCTTTTCCACTACAGCAGACCGTCTATGTCTGGCTAAAGAAATAATGGAAAATAATAATAAAGCCGTTAACATATTGAATATTTGTGCAAGGCACGCACTTCATCCCAAGTCCTTTCTGCTCTTCATATGCTGCTGTTCAGTCCCTGTTATTGTTCACTCAGCATTTTATAATGACAGGCATATAAACATTATAGAACTGTGCAGCTGGAGCATGCCTGAATGCAAATTACCTCGCACAGGAAATTGTGTAGCGCACTCAGTACCTGAAAATAAAGATCCAGATAACGAACATGGAGACTCTTTGGATGTGAGTGGAATTACACTAATTTACAGCAGCTAAGGATTTACTTATGCATATACCTAAACAAGCAGGTGAAAACCAGCTTGTTCTGTTCATAATTGGCACCTTTCTTGGCACAGTTCCTCTCATTAGCCCCTCAAAATTAGATGTAAATTTCCCCCCTTCCCTCGAGATTGAAATGCTGGGGCTGGAGGGATTTTACTTGGACATGATTCAGGTATAAGATGGTTTTAAGTGCACAGACGTGTCAATCCAGCACAAAGGTTAAATTTCTTCAGGGAGAGAAATCTCTACAGTCTTGTCCCTTTCCTTGAACTGATATGTCCTCCAGATAAAATGCCAGACAGTTCAGGAAGCAAGGGGAAGATTTAGAAAATTGTAATGAAGGAAAGACAGGCTCTTTGGCAAGGAGCTGATGCAGCGTAGCTACCTGAGAATGCAAGTCAATTGAGCTATGATGACAGAAACTGAGTCCTTCCCAGTAATTCCTTTCTCTCCTCGCCCTTTAAAAATTTTCAAAGGGTTTATTACATCCCCATGACAACTAATAGGAAAAGACCTAAAATTAATTAAATATACACAGTGCTTTCACAGAGAAAATGAGTTTTGCACCAAAACCTCACAAACAGTTACTGTTTTGGATACGGCAAATTATAGTAACAAATACTACAGAGAGAATAGGTTGGCCTAAAGTTCCAATTCGGTAATTTTGCTTGCACTAAGTATGTGCTTCGTTTTAATTACTGCTTTGTGAAAAACTCCAGTGGCCTCACATACCATACAAGCTTTAAGGAAGGATTCGTAGTGTTTCTTGCCCTTCTATTGTCCTCATGGAAAATGTTGATCTGTCTGCCTGAAGAGCCATTGAGGTTCTGAATCATGCCAAGGAAGGAACAGAGAATACCCCCGCCTTACATCTTGAGTGGCTGTTTACACTTCAGCAGGAGCAGACTAAATCAAAATGACACTCTCTGATACTTTGTGTTATGCAAATTGTTCCACAAGGGGTAATATCCACAATGAGGTCCAAAGACCCACAGAAAAAGACTTGCACAGCAATTAAATGTGAGCTGAGTGAAAGGCTGCTGTTAATTCATAGGGCCAAGGGCTAAATGTCTTCATTTTGCAGCGTGTGGAGGAACACTCAGGAACGAGGCAACCACTTGAAGCAAAACAAGTCTTCACGTAAACCTTTAAAGACATTGCACAGGCACTTGGGATGACAGAGCTATGTGATAGCTGAATGTGTCATCCTATCATCACACAAAAAGATTCTCACACCTTTAATACAAAATGAGTGGAGATGTCTCCAAATGATAGGTATGAATTCTTCTCTACTGAATACTGGGACTGTTATCCTCCTTGGTTCATTGTGGCAGCAATGAGTTCTGCTGCGTGTTGGGAAACGTGGCATCTGTCACCTTAACACACCCCCCATGCATGACCCCGTCTTATTTTATTTTCCTAAGTTGTGTCAAAAACCGTGAATTCATCCATAGTTTAAGAGGGATTTTGCATGTAAAGAAACCAGAATTAAGTTCAGAAGCTGCCTGGTACCACAGACAAGCGGTACCCAAGTAATATCTCATCTATCCAAAAATGTAACAGAAGACTACTTAGAAAAATACTTAAAAAGCTTTTCAAAACATGATCTTCAGCACTGTATAAATACTATTCAGCCATGGCATTCCTCAATTTGACTTGAAAACCTGCCTGAAGGTTCAGCTGGACCATTGCTATTCCTTCCCCGAACAGACCTGATATAAAAGTGAGCTAGGGAAAAAAAGGGAAAGCCTATGCAACTGTGCTCTTGAATGTCTGGCTAGGTTTCTTGGTAACGTGACATCAGTGGGGTGAACGTGTTGGCTTTAAATTCCTTGAGTGGTCACTAAGCAAAAAGTGCAGAAAGGTCAGGGTAGCACAAAACAAATACTGGTTCTATTGCTTCTTTTGTCCTTATTAGCTCCCAAACAAGAAACTGCCACCTCCACTTTGTTGAAGAGCAAGAGAGGAGCAGGGCATCTTTCTGATCTTGTCCTCCATGACAACTTCATAATTTTGGTTTATTTCAGAAGACTCCTTTAGCAGTACTGCACTAGACACCAAGATTCTTCAGCTGACTTTTTAGGGTGAACTGTGTATTATCATAAAGTCATAGAATTGTTTAGTTTGGAAAAGACTTTTAAGGTCATGAAGTCCAACTTTCAACCCAGTGCTGCCCAGTCCACCACTAAACCATGTCCCCAAGTGACACATCTACACACCTTTTAAATATCCCCAGGGATGGTGATTCAACCACTTCCCTGGGCAGCCTCTTCCAATGCTTGACAACCTTTTTGGTGAAGGAATTTTTTCCAATATTTAACCTAAACCTCCCCTGGTGCAACTTGCGACCATTTCTCTTGTCCTATTTCTTGTTCCCTGGGAGAAGAGCGATGCTGACCTCGATAAAACCTCCTTTCAGGTAGCTGTAGAGAGGGATAAGGTCTCCTCTGACCCTCCCCCTGAAGTCCTTTTTCACCAAGCAGTTTTCCAGACACTGCCCCCAGAATCTAGTACCGCGTGGGGTTGTTGTGACCCCAGGGCAGGACCTTGTTGAATGTCAGACCATGGATCCAGCCTGTCCAGATCCCTCTGTAGACTTTTCCTGCTCTCCAGCAGATCAGCACTCCTATCCAGCTCCATGTCATCTACAAACTGACTGCAGTTTGTACACTTGATCCTCTTGACCAGATCATTGATAATGATATTAAACAGGACTGGCCCTGACTCTGAGCCCTGGGGAACACCACTGGTGGCCAGCTGCCAACTGGATGTAACTCCATTCACCACCTCTCTGGGCCTGGCCATCCAAGCAGTTTTATACCCAGCAAAGACTGCCCATAAAATCCACGAGCAGACAGTTTCTCCGGGAGAATGATGTGGAAAACGTTGTCAAAGGCTTTACTAAAGTCCAGGTAGATGCCATCCACAGCCTTTCCTTCAGCTGCTAAGTGGCCTCATAGAAGAAGGTGCAGTTGGTCAAGCAAGACCTGCCTCTCATAAGCCCAGGCCAAATGGGCCTGATGCCCTGATCGCTCTGTATGTGATATGTGATGGCACTCAAGGTGATCTGCTCTGTGGCCTTTCCCGGCACTGACATCAGAGACTAACTCCCCAGATCTTCCTTCCTGTAGTTGTATATTTTACTGTAATCTAGTGTATTGAAAAACGCATTTAGTTCAAGTTCTACAAGGTGAGCAGATGAAGACATTATTAAAAAAATAATTTGAAGAGTGGTATGAAAGGCATGGCATGTTTCAGGGTTCTGCTCTGGTTCTGTTAACATTTATGCACAAATGGTGGTTGATAAACAGGAGCAATCGTGCCAAGGATGAGAGGGTGGTCACAGGGAGAGCAGCAAAGCCCATTGCAATATCAAAGCTGATGTCCTCTCATCCTTGGGGAGCTTTGAGGAATGTGAAGTCAGAAATGTGAACATGGGGTTTTTCTCCTGGGTGCCATCAAATTCCTGTTCTATTTCACTTGATTGAATGGGATCCCCACCAGGGACTTCCTATGCTCCTGCCTAATCAGGTGAAAACACAGTGAAAGATGTGACTGGCCATTTGTAGGGAACAATTTCTGGGCTACAGACAGGAGTACACTTCTGCCTTGCTATAAACTAATTCAGTCGGGGATTCATCACCCTTCCTGAGGCCCTGCTTCAAAATTCACTGTGATGGATTATATATGCCATTACCAGAAACATCTGAGAACGTCTCTGTGGGCTACATTTATCAGCACAAATACAGATATTCTTTGTTAAAGTGGATCTTACACCCAGTCTAGGTAGAAGCAAGGGTGATTGCTGCAGCCTCTTAGGTTTTTAGGGGCTTTCATATTGGGATTACAAAAAAGCTCAGGAATGAAAGTTCCATTGCCTTTATTATTATTGGTGGTGGTGGTAGTATTATAATTTTTTTCTTATTTTTTTTTACATCTGAGAAAGGAGGCATAGGCCAGTGACAATTGTTGTCCAATAACACCAGATGTGAAATAAGCCCAACTCAATCAGTCACAGAACGGTTGATGGCTGTTCCAGATGGTGAAAGAAACAGGAGGAAAGGATCTGTCACGCACTGTGGAGACGTAAAGAGAAGAAAAGAGAGAAAAGAAGCTCAATAGGTGCAAAGAATAGGCTGAATTCAAGGGAAGGTGGTCTTATTGTGACATAGTTGGGGAAGAGAAAAGGTTATGATTGACTGGAAGATTAAGTGATTTGCAAACATTCTCGAGCAGCAGCTTTCTGCATAAAGCAGGGGTTTTGGTTTATCCTGTTCTTTGTGCTGGGGATACAGGTGTCTCCTCTGGCAGCATGTGAAATAATACTGCACCATAAGTATAACAAGAATCAAGAAAACTTTTAAGACCTGGATGCAACAGTAAAGAGCTACTTTTTTTACCGTGTATTCAAAATAAGTGGTGTCTTTGACATCAGCAACTTCTTTTGATATGGCGCCTGTGACCATTTTCCACAGAAGTACAGTCATCTCCCTCTGTTCTAAGCCTCTGAAATAGGACTGGGAGATGTAGCAACTTGTAGAATCCCAGCAGTGAGTTTATGAATGATGCATGAAACAAAATCTACCTCCGCCTGATGCACAAAGGGAATATCAGACAGGGCTGCGAAACCACTGCTGAGCTGGGGTGCTTGATGTGATATTCAGTTTAGGCAAAGCCAGGAAAGTCCACCAAGCACATTAATTTCAAAGTATATGTGCAGAAGTACAGTGAGAAAAAAGAAAGAGATAATGATATTAGGTTGTGTGCATAGTGGGTTTTTTCCCTCGTGCTCCCTTTCCCTTGCTACCATTCCCTTTCTCAAAGCAGCTTCCTTCACAGATTGGGCAAGAGTAAAGACTGTTCTCATCTCTCCTTAAATAGATTCTTTAGAAACTCGTTGTAGTGAAATATGCCTAATACGTTTCCAAGGAAGGTATTTCACTTAAAAACAGTGCTCTGTGACCTTTTTAATAATGGAATACCTTCTCATATTGCACATACTAGTAGAAGGATCTAAGAAGTATTGGAAGTTATTTCTGTGGTGTAAAAAAACCCCTATCTTTTCCCCAGACTATCCTGATTTTTCAGATGACAGAACAGAAATAGTGGCAATATAACAAACCAGTTCATATGTGCATGTATCTAAAACATGGGGAGTTATTTTTTAAATGATGACTAAACATGATGCAAAACCTAATGAAGTCAAAAGGTCAAAAAATGTCTTTCAACTCCGCAATGATTTTATATACGCTATCTTATACATCACTTGGAGTTCTAAATTTTAGGTCACAGAAGACTTAAGTACAAAACAGCAATGGAGGTAAAAAATATGCTAGAAAATATTTTCTTTCCTGTTCTACATTTCAGCATAGCAATTTTTAGTCACTAAAACTATTTCTGGTTAACAGGCATTTGTAATAGCTTTTAACTGAATTGCTTGTGCCAATGGAGAGATGAGTATGAGGACCAATGCACCTGTCAGTACCAGCAAAGATGACAAATCAGCAGGCAGAATAAGTCACCTTCCTACTCTAATCAAAAAGCCAAACACAGAAATGTATTTTCTTGATACTGATACATCATCAAATATTCCACATCACTGTAACCTGAAAAAAACCTTTGCTCCCAGTTTTCTATATCCCCACACTGACAATGTTCAGAATGTAAGTGCTAAGACTATTTTCTCCATCATTTTGTTAATATGTAGGGCTTCAAGAACTTTTAACTTTCATTAGATTTAAAAAATAACTAGAGGAAAAAAAGTATAGATTTTGGAGCTATCTCACGAAGTCTGGTAAGAAGCATCACCTTGAAAAGAAAGCTAAAAACAAGTCAGATATATTTGCTCATAGCTTAATCTAGTTTTGCTAATTGATTAGATCACTTGAGAGGAAAGTACTGACAGTGATGTGACACACATTAGCAGGGAGAGAGTTGACAGATCCTATAGAACAAACACAAGAAAGAAACCATTCATGTCTACAAAAATAGGGTCAGATGGCTAACTGGAATATCACATAATGCAAAATCTTCATTATTGTCCTTCTGAGTAACCAAGGGAGTTACAAATTTTAATATGTATTTATTATTTGAAGAGATTTGTAGGTTTCCCTTGAGGTATGCTACTGAGGAGCTAGAGACATTTTGTGAACAAGGGTAGAACTGAAGATTTCTGCCCTTTTTTTATTATCTGCAAAAGTTCTTGCTTCTACATATGTTATTCAATTTTTAAATGACACCAATGGCTGTCATTTAGATAGTATTTTTTCTTTATTTCCTTTTCTAGGAAGAGTATATGTAAAATCAAAGTATTTAAATAGTCTGCTTATAGGGGCATTCTTAATGTATTCATTATATCATCCTGGAAGATTTGATATTCCATTTAATAAGTATTAGTGTGTGGAAAGGTTTCAGGAGTTTGTTGAGGATGGTATTGTTTGAGAAGCAGAAATGAAATAGTGCAAAGTGGTATTTACATGCATTATTTCCAAAACCCCATTTCTGCTGTACAGTGCAGAATACAATGAGTGTATCTGACAGTGGTCAGGTAGAACTGTAGCTGGAAATAAATTATATTGGCAGATAAAAATGGTACATTCCAGTGCACAATTATATATGAAGAACAGCTCTTCAGTGAGGGATTGGTACCTTTTGCTTTTTTTAAGATTTTCCAGGGAACAGCTGCTCATTCCTTTCACTGTGGAATGCCTATCATATTTGAAGCACTGAAGTAACACGATTTTAATTCAGAGAAGTGAGGGCAGGCCAAAAGGCAATCTGAAGGCAGAAAACCTGGGGGCAGCTCCTACATCATAAAGTTCACAGAATGCCCCTCCAAGGCTGCTTTTACCTGCAAGAAAAAGTAAGAAAAAGCAGAAGACCAGCACCCAAACTCAGTCCCTGGGCACTCAACATATTCCCCTGGAGTGATGTGAACTGCACCTTCAGCAGCCCTGCACTTAACACATCTGACACAAGATAGCGAACTAAGACAGCTGCTTCCAACTGGGGTTGTCACTGGTCAGGAGGGAAGAAAGGAGAAGGTGGTGAGATAAAGACAAAAAAAGTTGAGAACAATTAACCTCTGACATACAATATAATATATTATGGTCATCACCGGCTTAATTGAGGATAGAAGCTGCATCAGGAATGTGCTCTAACATGTGTATAAGCTTTGCAAGGTTCATTTGCAAAATGCCACGTATTTGCTTTATCTGGGAGTAATTTGCATTTCTGTTCCCCAGTCATTTTCAGACAGGTGAATGCTAATAAAGATTCCTCGGTAACAAAATATGAGGAAGATTTAGAATGTGAAAAACCACATAATGTGGTCATTAATTTTTGAAATGTGGTTAAGGGTAACCACATTAAAATGCAGGTCGTCTAATTGTTTAAAAGAGGATGAAATTCCATCGTGTCTCAGGAAAATTTTAGTCATGAGGCCTTCCAGTGACAGGCACAGGCCAGCACACAGTATGCTGTCTTGAAGCCTGGAGACCGAAGTCGTCTTTCTACATCCATCAGTTGTTTCATTTTCTTGGGCATGTTGTTTTGCCATTTATCCTGGGGACAGGGAAAACGTCTTCACATAGGCTGATTCTGCATCTCAGCACACACAAGCTCTACAAAGCACCTTGCTGACAGACACAAAACACACTTCAGCGAGCAGGGGAGAATGGGTGGTTTGGTTACAGTAAATAGGAGCTGGCAGTAAATGGGTGATATCTGATTAGGTCGATCTGCAGATTCCTTGTCCCTAAAATGGAGCCATTGGAACTTCACTCCATTGTCATACAGTTTCACATCATGGGGGTAAAAGCACGGCGAAATGTTTGGAATCGCTTGAATTCTCCGTATTAATGGAGTGACCTGCCATCTGCTGCTCTGCCCACGCTTCTGGTCTGTTGCTCCACACTTAAGCATCCATTCACAAGAGAGGAATGTTTGTGTGGCAGGCAGCTAGGACTCTATTGTATAGGTCTTGACAAACATTGCAGTGTGTTTTCTCAGGCATTTTTAGCTCTGTCTCTAAACACTTAGTTTGCCTGTGTGGTTTTGTTTCTTGGGGTTTTTCTTTACCTCAAGGAAAACAAATCTCACAGCTTAGTGAGACACTGTCAGTATTTTTGAAATTTAGAGATAAACATGCACACATATATAATATTTTAATATAGATTTCTATGCGTACATACATATGTATAAAAGTACAGTCACAGAGAGATGGGATGAATATCAGTTTTGGGATTAAATCCTGCTGTAATTGAGTCTAGAGAGAGACTTTTAGGGCAATTAAATAGTATTTTTGCTGACAAAATTGCCTTGGGAAGTTCCTCGGCACTGCCCTGACCCAGCTGCTGCCCCTCTGCTGCAGTTTGCCGTCTCCTTGATGGAGGCAATGCAATTGTTTGTGCAACACTCTGTGTCTCAGACCCTTGATACAATCCAGGGCAAAAAGAAAAACACCAGGAAAAAAAGGCTTTTGTTCTTGTTTTTTGTTTGTTTGTTTGCTTTTCAGCACAGATCTCCCTAATCTGGTCCATGAAATTATCCCACTAGCAGTTGTGCTGGCACATCTGAATGAGTGTGGGAGCAGGCAGCAAGGGCTGAAGGGCAGTGGAGGAAGGGCAGCTCATTTTGCCACCAAGGAGCACATACCGTGTAACTAATCCCAACAGCTCTCAGCAACAATGAACCAGAACTTAAAACCTTCTAAACTATTGCTATCTTTGATTCATGTATTTGACTCTTCAAATATTATAGTATATTTTAAAAAATTATTCTCTCTTGTTTTTTCACTAGGGCATACTGACAAGAGAGTATTAATTTCTTCCAAAATGGAGTGTCAGACACTGAAATGCAGCTTTAAGCTAAAAGAATTTTTTTTTTTTGTAACATCTTTCTTGTCAGTGAAATAAACAACCAGCATGTGTTTCCAGTTGGTGCTCAATTCTTCCTCATATTTGAGTCAGGTCTTGTAAATTATTATATGAGTGCTATTGTTACGGTTAAACATATACAGATCACTGGGTGTTTGTTCCTCAACGAAGCAATTTTTTCCCCTAGGATAAGTAATTGTGGGCATTTTATTTGTGGAAAGCTTAGTACTGAACATGCTCATGCAGGTCCAGCAAATAATATAAGTGTGTGCTTAACCTCAGGGGTATAATTTCTGCTGCACTCATCAGGGACAATATTTACCTGCTGAGAGCAAGGCATGTGTCTCACTGGATTACAGCCAGCATGCTCAGAACTTCCCAAAACTGTGCTCATAGCTAATTGAAGTTACGACATATGCTTCAGTAGGAGTTAGTCACCTGAATACCATTGGAGATCTGGTCTTAAAGACTCTTTGGAATCCTATTAATCTCTTTTTCTCAGTCATGTTCTGCTGCAGTCTATACACAGCTGCATGCTATTTATGCTTCCAGAACCATCCTTTTAACAGTTTTAAATTGGTTTCCTTGTCCTTTATTGTGCCTCTGTATGTTTTTTTTCTAGTATGAAAGCAAACAGGTGCCTCTGTCTAACCTTCTTTGTTCTAGTCAGTACTGGATATATTTATGCTATGTCATAATTTATTTGCTCCTTTCTAAAGCATTCACCTTTATAATCACCATGCACACAGGAGACATCTTGCTATTCCTCTGATACTTTTTTTCTTGTCCTTCTCTGGATCCATTTGCTTTACCCTTTTTGAAGTGCTGTGCCCAGAATTGTAAGCAGTATTCAAGGTGAATGTACACTCTCAGTTTACATTATGAGACATTCTTAGTGGCATTCTTTTACTTTCTTAAGATAGACTTGTTTATTTTATTTGAATCTCAGCTTCCATCAACAGGTGGTTTTCATCAAGGACACTGTGATGAGGGCTTCTTTTTTATTTTTCTGCAGGCACACCCACGTGGAACTCATAAGTCTATCTGCAGTTCAGTATTTTGCTGTCAATTTTCTTCCATTCAAATTCCCTGACTACTAACATTTTGCCTTGGATTTAAATGCCTCTTTCTCAGGCCCTTCTCAAACCAAAGGTTCAAACATGGAGAAACAATGGTACTCATCCACACAACAAATCGTGGCTGAATTACCATTTAATTTATTCTTCCTTCAGCTGTTCCCCAGTACAGTTTAGGGCATTCTCCGCACACACATCCAGCTACGGTGACAGTCCCCCTGAATAAACAGGTAGG
Source organism: Oreocharis arfaki (assembly GCA_013398015.1). Classification (NCBI taxonomy): domain Eukaryota; kingdom Metazoa; phylum Chordata; class Aves; order Passeriformes; family Paramythiidae; genus Oreocharis; species Oreocharis arfaki. The sequence continues at coordinate 118,527 of VZRR01011757.1, forward strand.
CAATACCTCTTCCCCTTCCATGCCTACTAATGCATATGAGTAAGCAAGAAGACAAGCAGGAGTCCTACACATGCAGATCTCCACATTCCCAGGACGCAACTTCTTGTTGTTTCAGCAGCAAGTTCCTCTACCCAGGGGTGAGGGGCTCCATTGTCCAGAGATTGGCTGAGTCTGTGTTCCTGAGACAGTTCATTCCTTTTTTCCTGTAACAATGCTATTTTGCATTGATCACAAGCTTTGCTTTATCCTCCTTTGTTTCTTTACACAAACAGTGATAAATTTGCTGCACCCTTCCGGTCAAAGAGTTCGGGGGGTTTTAATTTATTTCGCAAGTCAACCCCTCCCTGGGCTGAAAACAAACTGCTTACTACAGCCTATGCTGCTGACAATTTACAATTCCTAATTAATTGTATGACCCTTCTTTCTCATCCCACAACTGCATAGCTGCCTTTATGGTCTCCCAAGGGACATTGTCAGGAAATCTACAGCAGGTGGGAGAGCTCATGTGTCATCTCCTACAAATGAAGGCTGAGAGACTACTTACCCAAGCTCAAGCACATATAAGTACCCTAAAATTAGCTGGGCATTTGGTGGCAGCAGCTGTATATAGCAATGCACTGCAAGATGTAGAAACAGATGGCGTTGCAGAAAACACGGATGTCATGTTTGTTGTCTAACTGGAGGCCTCTCTGCCTCCTTCCTCTTAAGAGCTTTGCAGAGTATTTGGGGGATAAAATGGGATTCCCTTCCTGCCTCCCTTTCTACTGCTTCTGTAGTCAGCTTCTCTGGAACTTCCCTCCATTCAGAGTTGGTCATTCCTACCGCTTCTGTTCTGCTTTTGACTTCTTTATATTTGAGCCATCTTCTTTTTTATCTCTTGCATGACTCTCACTCCGCATGGTAGCAATAAATACAAAAATATGGTTCCTAGAGCATGTTGACATTCATGAGGGGAACAAGTGTACATATTAGCATTTACTTCAAAGCAGTCAAAGGAAAGATTTTAAATATTCATACCAAAGGATGTGTATGGATGCATGTTCTGCCAAAAAAAACCCCAAAACAGAATACATAGGGGAAAAAAAGCTTTATTTAATTTTTTTTCAGAAGAGAACCAAAAATGGAAACCAGTAAAGTTTTAACAAAGTTCTGGCAAAGTTTCCAATTGCTTCTTTCAAAATCAACAAATTCTTTGCAGTTTAGTTGAATTTTAAGGCAATTCAGTTCACAGAGATTTCCTCAGCACAAGTTCCTGAGCTCTGTCTCATACAGATAGCTCCAGACCTGGGACATCCACTGATTTTCTTACTCAGCAGTAATATCACACAGCACTTTTTTGGGGGGCAGGATGAAATCAAAAGAGAAAAACTAGCTAGTAGAACTATGAATTTCAGAGGCGGTTAAGTGAGAGTATCAGTGTGTCTCAAGGTGTAAGAGGGTGTTGTGTCCACTGAGGTAAGTGTTCCATGGCCTCCAGAACATGTGGGAATAGATTGTTGTTTCAAATGCCCCAGATTAGCTGATCCATCCCCACAGGATGAGGTGGCACAACTTGCAGGGAGACCAGTGATATGCAGGTATTTACCCTCAAGGCCTAGGATAAACACACAAAAACAGTCAAACACCCATCACTTCCAGACAGCTGGTGGTCTTCCCTCAGCAGGACCAAGGACATCCCTCTCCTCAAGAAGCACATCAGCAGCTAAATCTTTTTCTCTTGGGCCTTTTGCACCTCTACTCCACTGCTCTATACCTTCTCCCTCTCACTTCTGCTTTCATACCTGTCTTCTCCTCACTGTCCCTAAGTGTCCCTCCATGGCATGGTTTTATGAAGTCACTCTGGCCTTTGACTTGGCTTTGTTGGTGCTGAGATAGGTCTCCCAATCTGGCAGGCATATTCTCCTTCGAAAAGAGCTGCTTCACAACTTCTTTGTTTACCCTCTTCCCCTTGAAGTCCTGCTCTCTGTGAAGGGCAGAAGTTAACTGGGTCTACCCATGAGGGACCCACCCTGAAACAGGGACACTCAGAAGCAGCCTGGCAGGAAAATTAGTGGGTGACAAAGGGCAGCAGAAGAGCATTACTCCTTGCCTCTACCTCCTGTGCTGCCCATTGCCTCACAAAGCTCAGCAGACACTGGAAAAGGATGTTTTACCTATGTTGCTTGTAAGTGCTCAAATTCTTTTTTACTTTTGACTGCAGGATTTTGGGTTTTGGCAATGCATTAAATAAAATTTTCTCACCTGAGTCTAATTTGCCCAGATACCCTCTAAATTCACTCTGCCCATGGGACCTTCAGTCTACAAATGTAAGTGTATATGGACAAAGACAGGGGGTGCATTCTTATGCTCCATGACCCAGCTTTCCCTAACTCCTTTTATCCTATAATAGTTACGGATGTAAGCCCTGTGCACTTGCGAGCTAGATGACAAACTTGTGTTCACGTACTCCTGACAAACACAAGCCACAAAATCCCCAGGCATTCACCAGCCTGCTGAACATTGCTGTGACCTTCACTCTGACATGGGATAGAGTGGCTGGGGGCAGAAAGGAGTTGCTGATCTGTGATTGCTTTTGAGGCAGTGAATCATAGTCATGCTATCCCAGAACAACAGGATTGAGTATCTTCTAAATCACTGAAAATTTCAATTCCAGCCCACAAGTGGCATTGTATGACCTGTTTTGATAAGAGTTTCTACCTATCTTTCATCAACTGAAAATAACTGAACTGCAATCTTTAGACTCCTTGAAGCCTTATTTACAGTTTCTACAATCTTTTCTTGTTAATTAAAATCTGGAAATGATATTTACATTACATTACAGGATCTTCAGCCTACAAGCATTGTCATGAGTGACAATGGTTGTAAACCAGCATAGACCTTAGGAACCACAGTGGTGAGGCACCGTTTTCTTGTGGAAAGAGACTCTATCAGAATTTGGGGCATCAATTTATAAGTGTTTTCTTTTTGTTTCATTTTGGAGAAAAATCAAGGACTGTTTCTTAACAGGAGGTGTTAGGGGTGACGCTGTTTGCTTGTGTTTCAGCAGCTATAAAGTAAAAATTTACATAGTTGCCAACTTCTGCCAGAGTACTCAATGAATGGAGAAGAAATATTCTAAAGCTTATAAGTGGAGGCATACCTTAGGGAATTGGATATCAAGGTATAAATGCTTTCTGTTCCTTAGGAAAAAATACTGTTGCAATCATAGGCTGCATGAACTCACAGCTCTTCTGAAACTTAAAAGAAATCCACTTTTCGGCTATAAAATATGTATTATTCATTTTGCTCAGGTTAACTTTATTTTTCTTTTAAAGGAGCCTTGACACTTTAAACTGGCATTTGTGAATTTAGTGTAAATCTTTGCAATATTAACCAAGTGACAAGTTGGCTGCAGAAAATGAGAAATATGACCTGTGGAATAGCCCATTTAAACAGAAGCATGAGTTAGGATTCAGCCTATTTACAAGCACTAAACAAGGTGCTCAGACATCTTTTCACTGCCTTTCTACGGATACTGCTCTATCCCAGGGCCACAGTAGTTCTTGAGTTATAAATAAATTACTATTTTTTCCCATCTCTTTCCTAAGAAATTAATTTTAAAATTAGTAGTACTAAGTAAAAAATTTCCTGAGGATAATCACTTAAATACAAAATTGAATTAGGTCTGGCTGTGTTCTAACCCACTTCGCCTTTGTCTTTCACATGCCTCTAAGCAAGTAAATTTTGCTAACCTAAGTGCTGAATAAAAGTTTTGGAATTCACAGTGGAGATGGTGTATTTTAGGGCATTCAATGCTGTTTATGCAGAAGGTGTCTGACCTTCCAAAATCCTTTCACACATCCTTAGTGCAGAGACCAGGCGATGATTCAGGAAATGTTTTGGCCACACCTTCTGATAATTGGAAGTGCAGATGCAGCCGTATTACCAGAGCGGTAAATGTTCATTGCAAAGTTAATTTGGGGAATTAGCATTGGGAAGGATGAGCAGAAAAAGCAGTCGGGTTGAAAAGCCAGAGCATGTCACTGTCTCTACCGGTGATGCACTTCTGTTATTGTTTCTGTATTTTTTATTACTATTAATTAAGGCTGTGGAAAGCGGGGCTGCTCCATCGCAGTGAAATACTGGAGAACCTGTCCATCTTTTTGAACAAACTGCTGGAATATAGTCAGCAATTTAGTGTTTTAGAATTGGAGCCATACATGCTTTCCAAAAGGGGCAGTCTGGGCACACCAAGAGTATAGCCAAAGGGTGGGAAAATATCATAGACTCCAATGATCAGCTGCAGCCCTTCCTTTGTGGTGATAAAGCCATACCTGTCTTACGTAAAAACCATCATTCTTTCCAACCATTACATGGATCTCTGCCTCCCTACAGAAACAAAAGGATGAAGTAATTAAGAAATTTTTCATAGTTGAGCATGACTGGTTTTGAGTGGGGGCAGGTGTGAAGCAACACAAGGAGAAACCCACATGACCTTCTTTTTTTTCCTAGAAACACTGCCCTGAAAAAAATTAGAAGCTTGAAGATGAATATTGACTGAAGCCTGCTTTGAACTATGAGCAAATGCCTTGCCTCCCAGTGTTTAATTCTTTAAACATTAAGGGCCACACAGGTAGAAAGGTATTACCTAAAAGATACCCAGCTCTCTCATCCATTTTTAGTCCTAACACAGAGCTCCAAGGCTCATGAACTTCAGCAAACATGAGAAGTCAAAAGGGTCTCTTCCTATACCAGCTGCAAAGAGAACATAAATGAGGGTGGGCAAAGGATGTCAGATATCAAATGGTAAGTGAGAGCAACAACAGTGAATGGGTGAAATTATCCACCCAAACAGCTAAGACTAGAAGGATTCCTAGGGAAATACTGAACAAGCCAGGCAGAATATTTCAGTGCATATCAGCACAAGAGAAAAAAAGTCTCCAGTGGAGAAAAACTGAAAATCTGAGCTCACACTGTGAAGGAGAATAGGATTAACAAAATTCATGCACATTTGAATTTACAGAGAGTGAATAAAATGAATGTTTCAATCAAAACATCAGAAGATTGTTGCACCCATATAAAAACTCTGCACTTGGTCATCATGTGCTCCCAACAGCTGGCAAAAGAAGGCAAAGCATGTGATTGCTTTGTAACAGCCTTTCAAATATCTTTCATATTGATGATGGAACATCCTGCAGAAAGAATAATTTCTAATGGAATTACAGATGATTTTAAAAATGAGGTGAGGTAGTGATAGCTCAAACTAGAGCAGCTATAATCTCCATAAAGTGTGTGGAGGCACACCAGGCAAAGAAAAATCCGTGCACGGCACAAGAACAAATGCAAAGGCTGACATAAGATTGCACAGTAAGCTCTTTTTAAAAGGAAATTGTGTGATAGCAGATCAAGGAAACAAATGCATACTTGTATTCAAGAAAGAGAATGAGATTAGGCAAAAGTCCCCAACAAATCTCAGAACTGTGAGCAGCTAACAAAATCCTCATAGATGACAGCTTTGAAGAAAAGTAGTTTTACAGGAAAGGCACTGGGCTGAGCCTCAGGAGGTTGGTGTCCCCATTGTACACTGCTGCACATGTTCTTGGGGACTCTGGAGGAGAAAAAAGATTTAGCAAAGCTTTCCCCTACAGAATGGAGAGAATATTTCCCTTCCCTGACATCCTTTGCCTTACGTATTCATGAGGTATGAACATCTTTGCATTCTCTCTCAGTGAAACCCGCCAGGATTTACTGTGGAAAACAGCATTCAAGGGACATCTTATAGAAGAAAGCATGCACCAAGAGAACCGTTCGGAAAACCTGCAGACTCAGAAGGAGAATATGAGGCCATGAATACCACTTACACAGAGGACGTCTTTCATGAAATTGCAGGGAGGCTGAATCCACTCACTTCCTTTCATGTCAGTCTAGGTACTTTCATGCTCTACAGATTGTCAGCAGGCAAACCTCACAACCAAAATGGGGTTTCTTGAAGTCCATTGGCACACATTTAACGAAAGGAACATCTAATGGTCCCTTTGACCTTGCTGTGAGCAGACTGAAAGACATCCCAAGGTCCATTCCAGCCCAGCTGATTCAGTGACTCTATTGTACCATGAAATGTCCAAATTAAGGACAGGATTTCTGTCCAGTGCATGGCACAATCAGAGTCTGATCTTATGATATGGTCTGAGACAAATGCCATACCACTGTGAAAGTAGCAGGTCCACCTCCACTCCTGAATATGTCCATCCATCCTGCTCCTAGTCATGCTCTCCCACTGCTCACTTTGAGGTGACTTTCATATTCATGTCAGTCACACAGCAAGACACAGCAGCCCAGTTAGATGACAAAAAAGGACAAGTCAAAGCAGTTTCATTCGAGATCAGATGAACCATTGTAAAAGAATCAGGATGGAAAGTTGATGGCTGTGATCAGAGATGGGGAGGGGAAAAGGGGAGGATGGAGAAAGGAGGAGTCAGAAGAAAAGTTACCACAGTTTCCCCCTTTAGTCAGTGGTGAACTTGTACATCAGCTTGGCCATATTGAAAATGTATCCTAAAATCAAAATTAATTTAGATCTGAAATTCATCGCAAAATTATCCTGCTCTACCCATATCCCGTCAAGATGTTGTATGCAGTGAGCAGGGGCTTTTGAGCCTCAGCAGAACTCTGAACCCAAGAATTAAATGGTGGTGACAACCACATGGGATAGAAAAAGCTGTTGCTTTTGTGTGCTGCATGATGGCACTGCAACATGGGGAAAGAAAGGTTGGGAAAATGAGGATGGTGGAAAAAACCCAGTCTGAAGGGCTTGACCCTTTACAATACAGACAAAGTGTTATAAGCCAGGGTGGAGGAGAACCAGAGCTTCCCATTCAAGGAAAGGACATCCCCGTGCCTCCAGGACAGAGCTGGCTCACAGTTTGCCAGCAGCAGAGGCAAACGGAAACATTGGGGCAGCGCAGGACAGACGGTGAGGCTGTGTGGAACAGGCAGGTGTTGGCACAGGGAAGCAGTTACCACTGCCACCTCTCCTCTGCTGCCTTCTTCCTGCCAGGCCCAGTCTTCTTTTCATTGCCTATTGCTTCTCAACAGAGGGAGATTTATTTTGACACCCCTTAGTTCAGCCACTGGCACTGCTCTCACACAACAGGACAATGATCAGCCCTTTCTGAGGGGCCTGCTTTGCTGCCCATTACAGGCTTTATTTTTCCGGGAAGCCAGCCCTGCCACCAAATCTGTTCCTACCAAGAAGTGTAAATCTGAAGAGGAGAGTACACACCTACTCACACTACAAATCCTGCTAGGTTTTCCATCATCAATATCCTCACTGATGATTGTCCTCTTTTCCCCGAATATACACAGTGCTCCTTATTATACACTTTCCTCTCTGATTTATTCTGAATGGAGCAACATGATGGCTACAGTGCAGTGCTCTGTAACCTCATAACAGGATATGTCTTTCTTCAATGACCTGCCTGTTACAGAAAAACAACTTTGTGTGTGTATGTGTCTCTGATTGCCAAGACTATGCAGCAAAAAAAGCCAACCCCAAAATGTACTACAAGGGCCATAAATGGAAAAGAACCAGTCTTTGATGCAGGAAAAATTATACATTGAGGCAAAGTCTTGGGATAACCTAGAGCTGCTGAGATCATGATGAGTGGTACAAAAATATCAGTGATAATGGACACACAGCTTGCTAGGCAGAAGAACACATGCTATGTAGCAATGGCTTTGTGAGTAAATGGCCTTTAGAGACAGTCAAACTAGAGCTACCAAAGACTGTAAGAAGTGATTGCATAGCAAGGATGCATCTTTCCAGAGAGAATAATCCCAGAGCTGAAAGTATACACTTCATACTATTAAGGAAAATTTAATCCCAAAGACTGAAAATTGCTCCACAATAATAGGGACGGATTTAAATTGCCATGCTTTCTTCTAAATTTGACCTTCCTCACACCTTACAAGCATTTAAGACCAGGTTTTCTAAGCAAATCTCTTCTAAAGGGTTGCTGTTACCACTATGCTATGCTAAAGTGGCAGCAGTGGCTCGCTCCTCTGTGCTCTTGAATGGAGAAACACACGCATCTCCTAGGGCTACCTAGAAATAGACAAGGCCTTCTGTTCCCATCATCTGACCAAATGAAGTGTAGCCTGAAGGAGACTGCATGGTTTAGGAACCAGAAGAGGAAAGAAGTTTTGAGAATACCTCTTGCTCATATCTGGAAGCTGTGGGTCTCAGTACTAGAAAAGAACCTCGTTTTAGGGCAATGAAAGGTAGCTGGCTAGGGAAAAGTGAATTCAAAACAGCCTGATTCACATTAGGACTGTGAACAGGTTGTGTGCACTGATGACTCCGACCATGTCTGGAAGTAAAATTGTCTCCATTCTGGTTGCTTTAATGTTGTATACTGCTATAGTTTATTTCCATTATTCACTCAAGTTCTTCCTCTCCCTGGTCTGAGTACGTGGGATAATGCTAGGTAGGAATACAGACCTTTCTTTGGTTCAGCAGAATGTAATGGCTCCTCAGCTACCACAGGCTACCTGCTTTATTTTCCTCACTGTTTGCAAATGGCACTAGTTGGTGATAACACAAAAGAACAGCCCTGTGGGCAGCACCATCATAGCCTTGCAAAGCTCCAGCAGATGAGCTGGGGCCACCTTTGCCACAGGGTGCCAAATTGGTGCCTCTGCTTGCCTGCCCTGCCCTCCAGCTGTCCACCCCCAAAGCCTCAGAGAACATTCCTGTCCCTCAGTGGTACCAACTTCACAGTCCTACATGTTCATCTGATCCACCAGAGAGGAAAGTTTGGAAAGATTACTGGAGAGGAGTAATGGCGTGGTGACACATGGCCCTTTCTATTTCAGGGTGGAAGCCTCCAGTGGATGGGCAACAACAACAGCTGGGGCAGTAATACCTCCCGTGGCCACAAGGGTTTTCCCACTGAATGAGTAAACTAGACCTGTTTGGGATACAAGGACAGGGCTGCTGCTTGAGCAAGTCATTTGTTCAGAACAGATATGTAGTTCATTCTTGCCAAGAAAAAGCACTAATGTGACTTTTCAAAGTTTTTCCCTCCTATAAGGTCAACTCAGCGAAGAGTTCAGCAAGCCCAGAGCTGTACTTCTTTTCTCTGGATGAATGGCTACCCTGAATTTTTAGTGAGGTGCAGTTTAAGAGAGCTGGTAATAGATTTGCCAAAGTCTTCTCTGTAGAATCGATATTAGCTTGTACTCATAATAGCATCTCAAACCATCGTGTACTGAAGCCCTGACCATATGGGCCAGGAAATGGCAATGTGATTAGCATTTCTCCTCTGCTGGCCCCCAGTATGCTACCCTGTGGCTATTACAGCCATCTATTTTGCATTCTGGCTCCCCTGTGATATCGACAATAAACAGTAAACAGTGCACTTGGTAATAACTTCTCCAAAGGAAAAGGAGAAAAAAAAAACAAAAACCAACCCTCAGCAGAAAAGCATAATGTAGACACACTCTGTAGGAGTTTCCAACATGGTTTGCAGCAGCTACCCAGGCATCCATGCCAAACAAAATTATCTGAGTGGTAGAAAAGGGTCCCCAAACAGCTGCCACCAGCTGTAGCAGGCCAAGATAGAAATAATGAAAGGAAGATTTTTTTTCCCTGAGCATTACAAGGAATGGAAGAAGAAATTCATAGGGTGTCTGCACCTTCTAAAGACTTTTTTGTTGCCCATAATCTTTATAGAAATTTACATATGTCACCATCTGCTGGCACCCTCCATTACTGCATCTCAATATTATATTACTCTACAAGAAGACGATTCGTAACATTCCAAAGACTGTGTTTAGAAAACAGTAGATTGAAGATGTTAGTGTAATGAAAATGGCCAAATTGGGGTGAAACGACCAGAGCCTGAGATTAGTTTGCAAAAGCACAGCCCATATTTTCTCCAGGAGAACCACAGAAGAGGTTTTAGAAAGCCATGCCTGGGAATGGGAAAAGGGTCTGCCATATAGTGTAACTTGCTACAGAATGATAGAGGGATTTGTTTGATTGCTTGTTATGGATGAGAGAAAGGAGGAAGTCTACAGGCAGCCGGGGATAAAGTAACACTTTAATCAGTTTGCTGCCCAGTCACTAGGATCCTAGCTTTTTGCCTTTCCATCCTTTTTGCTTTACATCTGCCTGAGTTCTTGTCCAAATTCCAATCCTGCAGTCACTCATTTCAAATTTTTTTACAGCAATCTTCTTCAGCTTCTTTTGAAGGATGGCTGGAAGCTCCACCTTGTAACTCTTCGGGACAGTAAATCTGCCTAGTAATGCTTTCTTTGTCCAGAGACAAAATTCTTCGCTATGGATCAGTGTGTAATGCTCACAGGCTAACATGGGGTAATGGTGAATCTAGGGAGCTTTACTGGTTTAACACAAAATAATCTTCCATAAATTGATCTCTGAGTGCAAATATCATGTAAAAAAAAAACTTAAACATGCCAGACAGAAGCTTTGTTCTTCTGCATACGTGGGTTCGATATGTCCATCTACTTAAGAGTTTCTCTTCAGAACCAAAAAAAGCTGCATTTCAAACCGCAGGGAAGTGAATAGGAATGGGGCACCCAGTGAGGACCAGTTGGGCAGTATTTCCTTCCAGGTAAATTTACTCCAGTCTTAACTTCAGGTGGGAAATGGTATCGGTCTAGGTGAATCGACCTTGGAGAGAAATGGGAATGTTGTTTTCATTTTGCTTTTTCTTTGGGATAGAAAAACTTCCTAGATCAAGAGAAAAAAACCTGTTTTTTTAACAATGAAGACCGGACATCAGAGAAGCACAGAAAATAAAAAAGCAAACAGCAGAATGGAAATCGCAGAGGACAAAATGTCAAAAATACACCACAATTTCTTGATTTTGTCATCTTTCTCATTGAAATGAGAAATGGTGAAATGAACAACAAGGTGTCGCTCAGCAACAAAAAAGGACTTTGGGGATTATTTTTTTTGTGAGGGTGAATTTGACGGAATTTCCATCCCCACACTCCAGGTTTGAACTCAGCTGCTTAAAACTGAAACTTCAAATCATCACTTTACTTTAATCATCAGTTTAGACATTAGTCTATTAGTCTTTGTCCTGGTCTCATTGTATATATTTTACATTATTTGCGTTACTTCACTTTTTTGTGTTTTTTCACATTCAGGAGACATGTTCTAAGCTTCAGATAAAATTTGAAGATAAGAGTTAAATTCTGTACTTTACTTTAAGGAACAAGTCACGTTTCAGAAACAGCTTTATCTAGGAAAGAATTTGAATTTTTCCATAGCTTATCATGTTTCTGTTGTATTCAGGCAAAATGTCACACATTGGCATCTATACGGGAGCTATTGTCAGCGACCTTTACACCACCTTGAAAAAGAAGCAGAAAGGGCTTTTTTTCCCATTTGTTCAAAGAAAGAAGAGAGGAAACAGCTCTGAACTCTTTCATTAGCAGTTGAATCTTCACTTCTTAACAACAGTCCTTGCGAGAGTAGGTAACAAGGACCCCAGTCAAAGAAAATAACCTAAATTAAAAAAAAAAAAAAAAAANAAACTTTAGAGTAAAGCTGCGTTGTTTGTGGCATTTGAAGATGCGGGTTTTTGCAAGCTCAAATATTTTCCTTTTTCTTCTCGGGCCTCCACACAGGGCAGCATAACCGTGAGTGCTCCACTGTTCAAAACCGAAATTAAGAGCAGTTTGTACAGTGCTGTAGATTTAACAACAGAAAATGTTAGGCAATTAAATGCTAATGATTCAAGCTGGGTGCTTATGTTTTGTATTACTTGCCTAATAATGTTAGCATTTAAATGGTCAGCTTTGAAGTTAACAAACAGCCCATTAAGATGCAACCGGGGAGTTGTGGGCTCTTTGGGTGCTATTGTTTCAGTCTGGCTGGCTGCAGACTCAACAAAACAGCAGCGATGGGATTTACTTAGTGAGGACTATTTTTGCAATTGGTAGGGCTAGAAGTTTTCTTTCTTTTCTTTAAGTGAAAGCTCGTATTATTGAGAACACAGCATGTGGGAAAAGCCTAAATCTACTCATTTTCTTCTGAGTCCTGGGATTTCTATTGTCCCTGCTGACCGCTTAAATACAAATCAGTTGGTTCCCAAGCCCTGTACAGTGATCATCCTGCTGCAGCCATCAAAATTCTACCAGATTGCTGACTCCGAGCTGGTGTTTCTGGATACTTGCAAGGGTTAATATAAAAATGTACTCCTGAGGGTAAAAGTTAAAGGAGCTTCAGTGATGAAAATTGCATCACATAATGAGAAATCCTCAAAGCAGCGGCTACTTAAAGGACAGAAATAAGATATAATTGTCAGTGGAACAGAATATTATCCAGGATGATGGGCTCCTGCAGATGCAAGAGCAGCAAGGCAAAGCCAAAGCATTCATGGAAAATAAATGGCATGGTGCAGCTCAGGTTCGTTCTTCAAAGTGCACAACACTGATCCTGTGGCAATGGTCTGTTATTCCAAATCATTGATGTAGACTTAATTATTTTATGTAATAGAGGTTGATGTGGGAGTTACTTACTGTGCCTCTGTAGACCTATTGCATTAGGAGTGCCTCTGAAGAGAAAAGCACTGTGGATTTCAGTGCCTGGATTTCATCAAGCGTTTCGTTATCCCTACTGTGACTGTTATTCCCAGTACTTTCCATGTGGTGTTAACCAAGGAGAGCTAGTTTTCTGCTGTCAAAAGGCAAGTGCTGTGACAGTTTGATGTTTCCTGGTGGCAACTGTAAATATTGACATTTTAGTCAACAACATTTGATGCAGCACATTAAACGTAATGGGGCTTTTTCACTGAATTTAAAGTGAATAATTTCAGGCCCTGTTTTGTGCATTAGGAGGAACAGAACGGTTCTTAAACTGGCTTTGTTTTCTGATGCATTCAACATGATGTATAAACGCCAGAACAACCTCCTAGTAAAACTGTATTACTTCTTGGTTTTGATCTTCTGTGGCCTGCTGAAGGGCTTATTTTAAAAGCCACAAAATATGTACAGCTAGGTCTCATATCTTAATTGAAGAAATAGGTGGTCTGGATGTTTAGCAGATACTTTTGTATGTCAGAAATATGAAATAATGAACTAATTCTTAGTTAGAAACATAAACAAAGTGCACTAAAACAATGCATTTCAATTATTCCCTTGCTATCTTCATGGTCATGATGTCATTTCTGTAATTTATTATAGGGGTTTTTTTCTGAGAAATGTTTAATAGAACATAGCAATTTACTTTGGTCTCCTGTTCCATTCTGGATTAGCTTAGGGATCCTACCCTTTAAAGGATATTTCTACATATTGCCACCCACACATGACATGACCAGGAAAATGGTGGTCATTTTTATGCTGTGTGGGCTGGTTTAGCTGTACAAAAGAGCACAGATTTGGTCCTCTGTGTTTTATGCAGAGGCTGATTGCAATATCTTAGCAGCTAGTGTAAAAAAGAAAAAAAAACACACAGACAAAAGAAATCCAGAATATCATAATGGTATAGGTAAAGGAAGATCAATAGTATGATTAAAGCACTAGGATCCCACTGGGTTTTTTCCAAGTGTCTACAGCTGTTATAGCGAATGCCTGACGACTTTTCAACTAGCTGAGTTTTAATTGGATAAGTGACTAAGGCAGACATGTAAAGCCTGCCTTTCTTTCTGATATCTTTCTTTTCTTTTTTTTTCTTTTCACAGTGACATTAACAGCATACTGTCAGCTCTGTGACCTTGTGCAAGGACAGTCAGCAAAGTCATCCACCTCTGTCAAACCTTTCCAGAAGATCATAGGGGAGATTACGTCATCTGCATCTTGAATTTAACCTAAATTGCTCCTAGAGAGGCTGATGACCACTTTTACGCGCAGTCTGTTTACTTTTTGCCGTATATGATGGGTTTGTCTGTTTCTAACACTTGAGAATGTGTGTGCATTTATTCTGAGCAACTTGGCAGGCCTCTTATACTTACTTTGATTTCTCTGGCACTGTAAATGGCCACTGTATGGATGACACAAGTAACGTAGATTACTGCAGTTTTTCCATACTATTTTTATTATGTGTTGCAGCATTTTAGAACGGCAGTCACAATCTTCTGTCTGCCTCTGAGTTCCAGGAAAGGCCAGTTACAAACTAGCTGTGTCTGTCTGCCTGGTAAAGCCATGTTGAAGGTGGGAACTACTGTACTGGATTCTGTAACACTTTCTCATGACCATACCTCGTTCCCAAGTTCTCCGTCCCAAAGATGCAAAATTCTTTGTTTTGCAGCATCTTGATGGGGAGGCTGAAAACGCTTCTTGAGGGGCTACAGACCACCTGAGTATGTCTATTTTTCTTAGCACTCTTCCCAGAGACACAATTTTCAATGCACTCCACTGCCGACACATTTATCCACTGAATGACTAGTGTACTCTACACCTCCTCTTCTTCAAGTCCTTTCTCCTGTGCCAGAATACCAGACTGTAGGATTTACACAGCTGCTGGGAAGAAGTGATAAAACAACCTTCCCTAGAGCAGCTTTCAGGTGGGAAGGTATAAGTAGTCTGTGAGAGGGTGGCTGTATGGCATGCAGAAGTTTCTCATGCTAAATTTGCTGTTGAACAAATTCATAGATGTTCCTACTTGATGATGATGTCATACTGTAGAGAATTTACAATACTTTTCTGAAAACTGGTTTTATTGTCCTTCCTATGCCTGAAAGTCCTGCCTTGAGCATGTCCCAGGCTCTCTCTGAGGTTAGCCCTTGATTTCTGCCTTTACATGGTTGGGGCTAATTTGCTCACAATATCTGCAGGTGCTTCAGAGCTCCCTGTCAGCTGAAAGACTCTGTGCGCCATTATTTCAGTATGCTGCACTTAGCCACCCGAGTTTACCACTCACCATCACAAGGGACAGCAGTCCCTGATTCCCTCCTTGTGGAATTTCAGCAGTACTCATGAGAGGGTGGATCCTGCATTGCAAGGCTGAAGACTACTGTCTTCAAGCTGAGAAAGAGTCATTCTAGGATACTATGGTTCTGCACCAGTCCCAGGGCTGATCTGTTCAATATTCAAACCGTGAGGAATGGCCAGCACTGCTTACAGTGGACACAGAGACATTGCTTCCAGAACAGTTAACATTTGGCACATAAATACACACAAACTATTCTCTGTGACAGCTACTGACTGTCCAATCTCAACAGGTATAGATAAAAACTGTATTTTGCTGTCTCTTTATTCCCCTTACAGTACGCAAGGAGATGCAAAACAATTCATATACAGTCAGAACTTCCCAAAAACATTGCCACCAAATCTCCACTAATCACAAATTTAAAATCAAAAGGCAGCTTTTAAAATATTAATTTCTATGTTTTCTGTTTTACTCAAGGCAGAAAAATGATTCTAAAATTCTTCTGATGTTTTAGAGTTCACCTAATCTTAACAGAAAGCTAGGTGTGCTTCACTTTTAGTTGCAACCCAATGAGATATCAACAAAGACTGTTCATCCACAAAGCACACTTTAAAAAATGTAAATTAAGTGCTTCAAAATGTTACTTTCTAGGGTAAAATTTATTTTATATGAGCCCAGCTTTGTTCTCACTGGAAGCAACGGAATGGTTGGCATTGGTGTCAGTGGAAATGGTTTAGTAGGTCTAACAGTTGCAGCACTGTGTGTAACAGGTTAAAGTGAGCTCAGAAGGCAGAAAATTGGAATTTCACATGCTAGTCTCACCCTCTGCTTCTTCAGATTACTAACTCTGCATCACTTTCTGCCTGGATGTCATTCAGTGCTTTCGCTTCTCTGGCCAGGTCTCTCCTGGTTCCACCACCCTACTTTGCTTACCTCTACCATTAATAGATTTGCAATGTCTTCATGCAAAACGGCTGGTTCCCAAGATCTTACTCATCTGGAATCACCAGTGGCTGGAATCGAGTAATTCAGTTTTAAAAAGGAAACCTTCTGAACAGTTTATTTATCAGCTTAGTAAGATGGAGGTAAAATGGGAAAGGCAATCGGCGCAGAGAAAACCCGGGGCCTTTGGAATACCTGTCGTACTGATGTTAGAGGCACCTGCAGTGGAGGAGAGCCCCCCACTGCTATGTGTGATAGCTGAGTGGGAAACCAGCTGTGCCTGTGACATTAGAGCCCCTCTACAACTGAACAAACATATCAAAGGGCTGCATCAGATTGTGAAAAGCAGAACTACTCGAAGCAATTCTCTCGGCTGCTGCCACTCTGTTTTGATTGATATGAACAAGTCTTATCTTCAAAAATATATACAGCTAAAGTGAGTATTTCTATAATCACTTCAGATTGCATCTTAGAAAGGAAGAAAATTTTGCCTCCTCCTTGCCCCTCCTCCTCCTCCTCTTATGTTCCCTCCACTCTGGAAGAGTCTTATGCATGGCTAAAACATATGCTACATGTGGGTGGAAAAAAAAAGTACCTTCCAAATCTTCATATCTTTGACAGCAAAGCAGCTGTATATATCCCTCTTCTTTAAAAGTATGAATTACAGCTGAAGAACTACTACTCCAAAATCTCTTACCTTTTGACAGACCATTTTTGTTTGTGGTGGCTATGGTTGTCAGCAGTAGTTTGTCAAGCTTGGAACAATATTTTATATTGGAGGGAAGGAAAGCCTTTTTTTCTCTTCAAAAAGAGGAAATCCAGGAGGAGAATGCCTGTCCATGCACAGCTGTGCATGTATTTTCAGTTTGGCTCATCTAATCTTGCAGTCCTTGCTCAACAGCAGAGATCTTGCAGGCTGTACAAGGCAGAGCTAACTGCACACTCAAGGATGGAACCCCTACCTCCATCAATCTCAGCACAGAGACTCAACCCTTGGTCCAGATATAGCAGCAGTGCTAGGGGACAACACTTGCAGTATCAAAAAAAATTTCCTCCCACAAGGTACATTGAACATGATTGTGGCTATATAGGGAGTGAATTCAGTCGTCTATTTTCTTAATAGGTGTTAAATTGATTTCTTGGAGAGTAAAAAAATATTTTGGCTTTAAAAGCTGATTCTAACAAAGAAAAAATTTCTAAACATCAGGAGCTGGCCTAAAAATCTTTAGGGAGAACAGAACAAGAGACCGATAGCCACACGAAGACAGAAAAATGCAGCAGATTTTGATGAAGAAAAGAAGCCCCCTAAAAGGACAGCTGTACTTCAAAATAAAGAAGAAGAAATTAGGCAATGAAAGAAAGAGAACTGCCTCTAGGTTAAAGACAATTCACAGAGGCTGACCAATGATTTAGTTGCTGTGTTGGTGGTCTTTAAATAAAGGTCAGACAAAATTGTACCAAAATCCACAGGAGGATAATTAAAATGCTTATTTAGGACAGTGGGTTGCCTCTGAGATGCAGTGCTAGTTTCATTATATTTCTAAGTGTTTATTTTGTTTATTATTGCAATTGGAACTACTCCTTTCTTAGAGAATTTTAAGTCTTTTTGTACTGTTTAATACTCTCTTCCATCCACATTTCTTGCCAGAGCTGCAACAGAAACGTAAATTTTTGAGTTTAAATTCTATATCTTAATCTCTGCATCTTATCAAAGCTCTCAGGCCTCACCAATAAGCTCCTATGCAAACAATCAATCAAAATATTACCCTCTGCCCCATTTGTCAATGCTCATCTTCTGCCTCTGATATTGGAGCAACGTGTCATGAACTCCATGCACTTCAGAACCTTGTCATTCCAAGACTGATGATGAAATCACTGGCTGTTTACCCTTCGGCAAGCTTAGTTATCAAGCACAAGGTGACAAAAATATTTGTCTAGAATGGTCTGCTGACCTTCTGTTCTCACAGAAGTTGGGTAATTGGAAAACATGTGCAGTAACACAGTCTGTAGGGTTGTACAAGCAGCCCAGGTCTGTGCAGCTTCTGAATGTAACCTACATAGAAGGGCAAAACCTTTTTGGAGCAGGAACAGCATTGTTGTATATTCTCCTTTTTTCTGTAACACATGACAATGCTTTAAATCAGGGATACAAGCTTGTGAACAGTTTCCCAGTGGCTGAGAATGCTCAGTGTCTGTTTGCTAAAATATCTCATCTCCGTACCCAGCGAAGGGAGAAGCTGAAACCTTCCAAAAGACAGTCCTGTATGTGACTGTGGTACATCCAAAATACTTTTTTCCCTGAATCTTGCAGCTTATGTCTATCCAAGACTTTGCAGCTGGACCATTTAAGCCTCCAGTTAGAATTCTTTAGCCTTTCAGTACCTAAAGGGGCTACAAGAGAGCTGGAGAGTGACTTCTTACACGGCCCGATAGTGACCGGGCAAAGAATATCACTTCTTACATGGCCAGATAGTGATAGGGCTTTAAATTGAAAAAGGGTAGGTTCAGATTAGATATGAGGAAGAAATTCTTTACTGTGAGGGGGGTGAGGCACTGGAACAGGTTGCCCAGAGAAGTTGTGGATGCCCCATCCCCAGCACTGTTCAAGCCAGGTTGGATGGGGCTTTGAGCAACCTGGTGTAGTGGGAGGTGTCCCTGCCCATGGCAGAGGGGTTGAAACCAGATGTTTCTTAAGGTCTCTTCCAACCCCCAACTGTTCTGTGATTCCATGATTCTATGAATGTGTGAACATAATGGCCCTGAGAAAGGCTTAGGTTGGAAACATTGCACTCATTAGACTAAGCAGCTTAAGACGTGTTGGTTTTGAGACTCAAAAGGGATCTGTGATTAGCCCACACAGGTCTCCTTCAGAAGCCTGTTGTTCTCATGTTTTTTGGGCAGCCTTCGGATCTCACCACCCAAGGGCAGCTCACGGCCAGTACCCGGCCCCTTCAGCCATCTCAGTGCTGCAGGCACCGAGGGGCTGGAAGACGCTGTTGGGCAGCTGTTGTCACCGCCCATCTGACACAATAAAAAACAGAGGGAAGGAGCACTCCATGAGGAACACAAAGCTAGCTGATGCTTGGCTGATTGCCACCCTCCTCTCCCATCATGCTGTCCAACACCAGGGTGTGTACAGGATTTGAGCTCGTTGGATGTAGCATGTTGCTTCAGACAACTCATCTTTTTCTCTCGGCAATAAAGCTGTTGCTCCCTATAAGAAGCAGGCTGAACTCTTCCTAAAAGTGACAAAGCTAAGCTTACCTTGAGGAAAGTCTGTGGTACCAAGGAGGAGAAGATATTTTTTAGGAGTACTGGTGTGGAAAGTGAACCTTGATTTGCGGAGAAGAAATCACATTCAACAACAATTTATAATGGAGCTGCAAAGACCAAGTACCTTGATGTCCTGGAAGAGGTAGATGTTTAGTTCAAGCTGGTGAGTGTCTTTCAAGACAAAAATTCTCAGGATGTGAACAGTCCACTCTACATTATCACTACTGTGAGTGTAAGCCTAATTTTACCCAGGGCCTGAAATGGGAGCACTGTTGGGTCCTTGTACTGCTCACTGTGATATAAATATACAAGGAGCCCAGCAACATACAGACCTACTTTAGGATTGAAACCACTCTGAAAATTGTCCTTTAAGGCAAAATTGATTTTGTAATATGTGAGTTCTGGAGGGGACATTTTCCACTTTGTTTTTTTTACAGAGAGTGTGCAAGTTGGTCTCTTTCACAAAATGGTATTTGATATGAACTATTATTAGCTGAAAAAGATAATCTGTTCAGTGAAACATGCTCATTTTCTGGTCCTAAACTGTCTCTGCTCCCCAGAAGCAACAATCTCACAGTAATTCAGAACACAGGCTCTGCTAATGTTATGCTTGATGCATATATTTATCAATCTGATAATTATGCTTAAAATAAGGGAGGGAAATAAAAAAGGCTGACTTAGATAGAATTCTGATTAAATGCTAGAGGCAGACACAGTCCAGGTCTGCTAGCATAGAGTTTTACAAGAAAACAGAAAGATAAAATGCAATTTTACATTTTATTCAGTGCTGTTTATTCAGCTCTTTTTCCCTAAGAATCATTATCAATATTTTGAAGTTATTTATGCTTCCATTTCTGATGGAACTTGGGCTTGGTCAGCAAATCTTTTCCAGAATACAGTATTCTTTCTTTTTTATATTTGCTCACAGATGTTTTAGGACGAGATATTGATTATCCTGCAAATGGACAAGAAAGTAGTTGCTTTTGTACCAGAGGGTTATTTTCCTCATTACAGCTCTGAACCACTTGCTGTTTTTTTAAGCCTATCCAATCTCCTGCTTATGTTTCATCAGCTTCCCCTCAGGGTTGTTTTTTCTTGGCCTCTACTCCCTCAAACCCTTAAGGCTGCAAAATTCCTGGGCTCCTTTCTATGGACTGCAGCTTCCTTCAGGCCATGTTCACCTGCTCCACTATGGTCCTCCATGGGCTGCAGGGGCACAACCTGTTCCATTACGTTCTTCTCCAGAGGCTGCAGGAGAATCTCTGCTCCAGCATCTGGAGCACCTCTTCCCCTCCTTGCTCCCTCTCCTTGGTGTCTGCTGGGCTGTTCTTCGCACATTTTTCGCACTCCCCTTTCTCACACAGGTGCTGCACCATGTTTTTCACTCTTTGTAAATGTGTTATCACTGAGGCACCACCAGCAGAACTGAGCGGCTCAGCTTTGGGCAGCAGCAGATCCTTTTTGGAGCCAGCTGGAAACATCTCTGGCCCACACGGGGGTAATTCCTGTTTTCTTCTCACAGAGACCATTCCTGCTGCTCTCCCTGCTACCAAAATCATGCAGCATAAACCAAATGCATTTTTTTCAGACTTCAGAAGAGTATTTGGCTTGGAATGTGGAGGTCATCAAGGACACCTTAGGAAGTCTTAGAAATCTGATTTTTTTTGTCATTGATATCAAAATACTATGAGCTGAATCTTAAGGGAAAAGTAGAAAGTTGAGAACAAAAGCCAATACAAGTGTCTTTTTTTCTTGTTAAACCAAGAAGGATTGTCCTCCTGAATAAGTAATTCACAGCCCTACAAGTTTCCTCAAGACCTGTTTGTTCTAGATACTAGATATAGATAAAGCTGGAAGCTCATGAGTACGAAAAGCAAAGGAAACATAGGGGACAGGGAAGTGAGGGCTGAAATTTCAGAAGAGCAAATAGCTAAAAGTGAATGGAGGCATTTTGTGCATCTCTGACCTCACGAGAAGATCTGGGTGATCACAGAGTAAATGTGAGGCAGCAGTAGCTTTCTGAAGTTTCTGAACTAGAAAGTTCCTTGTAAGGATTCTCTTATTTTAATTTGAGTGCCAAACTTTTTTGTTTCCCAGCTGGTGCAGACTTTTGTAATAGGCACTCCCATCTTTAAGTGAAAATGTGTGAATGAAAAAAAATCTTATCACCTTCAGGCTTTGGGTGTTGAGGCAAAAATTGCTTTTAGCAGAAAAAAGTGTTTGAACCAGGAAGAGATTTAACATCCAGAGGCTGGTGCTACAATAACCCACAAGTGTTGTAACACAATATCACATACTATCTAATGTCATCTTCATTCTCTTACATGGAGGGTCGTGGGCTCAACATTTGCCTCCAGTAATAAACATGAATATCAAGGTCTGCGAAGTAACATTTGTGTAAAAACTGTGTCGCTAGAGTCTGTCATTCAGAAAAAAAGGGATGAATGGAATCACAATATTCTTTAAAAGTATTCTTGACGGAATCTTGAGGCACAGCATCTCCTACAATCAGTGCTTCCTAAAATGACACCATTAATGAATAACTGAAAAAAGCACATGAAATAAAAAGCATTTTGCATCTTCTTACCTCCTCTGTGATCTAGACTAATCGTTCTCTATTGCAATACCCCACCCCACGCTTCTGGTTGGTGAGAATGAAGCACATTCCCGCTCACACGTGGAAATAAAGCAGCTCAGCAGGGTGCAGCACGGATGGCTGCTTCCCCTGCTGTAAGGGCCATCTAGGAGGCAGCACCCTGCCTTGCTGTATGCCCATCAATGTGTGTAGCTCTGCACCTCTTCCCTTTCCTTTTCTCTCTTTACAGTGGGGCCCTAATTGATCCCGACTATTTCACGCCTCCTTTTCCTCCCTGAAAAGTGGCTGAACACCTTCCAGGCTCTGGTAGGACCCTCTCCATCAAGCTGACACTCATACATCAAATCCTTTGGACAGGCCACTTTATACATACAAATGTTGGAAGAATTTGCAGAATTTGGCCAGGAACAAATGTTTGGCTTGGCTAAAATTTTAAGCTAACCAAACCAAACCAAAAGCATTCACACCTGTTTTCCTCCTGTTTTCTGAGGTATGTTTCGGGCTGAGCTGTCAGCGTAAGACAAAGACAGTCTTACACTGTCAGTGTGTAAATCAGTGAACATAACACAGAGAGCAGTAGGAATTATTACGGCCTTTAAAAGGAGGACATACTCAGACAAAGAAGAAGACCCAGCATGTGAAAATTCTGTTTTGCCTGAGGTGTTTTGAAGGTCTGAAAAGCACTTTGAGTATTGGGGTGCCCATGAGAGTCTGGAGGGAAAGTCAACTAGGTGGTGACTCCAAGAGTACCCATCATTTTGGGGCTACACGTGGTTACTACGTTGTCCCTTCTACATCCTGCATCACTAACACCTCACACTGAGAGCCACTAATTCATTGATATATATTTTTGTAAACACAAAGCAAGGCAAACAAATAAAATTCTCAGCTTCTGTAAATTAGCTTAGCCTGAATGGGTTTAGCAGTCATGCAAAACTGAAGCAGGAGATCAGGGAATCTGCCCCAATATACAAAATATTGAACAGTATTAATTAATAAATTATTAAATATTAAATACATGTGCAGGTATGTTTGTAGGTGTGTGTGTTCACATCCATAAGACCATAATACAACAGTAGCATTCTGTTGTAATATTTTTTAAATTCAACCACAAAATGGATAAAGTTGATGATATTTTGAGGATATCAGGTCTTATTAAAAAAAAAAAAACAAACCCAAAAGGAGCAACTTTTGCAGGGTTTGAAGCTCTATCTCAGTAATACTGTGTCCTATTTATGGCAAGTAGCCTACGTGGCAACTCTTCAGAGCAGAACTGGAACAGGTCTCAGGTTGGGTGACATTGACATGGTTCTCAGACAAGATGAGCCACTCAAAAGTCGTGTCATTAAAAAGAATGTGCCATTTTCTGACACAATTGAATACAGGACTTTGCCTACCAAAACCAGGAAAAAAAAGCACTCTACCTAGAACTTTTCTCATTTCTCTCAGAACTCCTATAAAAGCCTCCATGATTCCTCCCTGCTACTGAATAATTTCTGGTTTTTAAAACCTCACTTTTCGCTTTAGCTTCTGATGATTAACTCTCCCTGTAAACTGCTTTGTAATACTCTGCATGGAGGACAGTATATAAAAATAAATTGCATTGAGTTTGATCCAAACCTCATTTGACTCAAAATTACACTGAGGTTTTAGGCTGCCTTTTTTTCACCTCCACATTTCTAAGTCTGTCTGGCAAGCCAAATCATTTCTATTTGCTATCATAAAGGCTAAATAAAGGGGCAAACAACTCAATGCTTTTTCAATAAAATTCATGTTGTTATATCAAAACATAGTTCTCCTTTGTCGGTCCCCACCCCCATATAATCATTCACACACAATGCCACTTGGGTTGCTCATGTCTTTGCATTATTACAGTCTGCAGAAATTATGGAACAAGGTTCTACCTCTTTTGGTAAACCTGATCGCTGAAGAAAGAGTGAGTCTGTTGGAAAATTAGCCTTTATTTACAGCACTGACAACAGTGAAAAGATGCAGCTTTGTGCTATTGTGCTGAGGTTATTACCTTCCTAGTAGCAAATCTCAGGACACCCAATTAAAGTTAACTTGCAGTTTGCAACAAGCAGCCTGCAAAGTTTGCTGGAAAGGAGCTGCCATATTGTCATTCAAAGTGCTTTATACTAAACAGTGCAAGACAGCGACAAAACATCTAATTATCTGATTACACTGCAAGAATAGTTTCCTGCATGCACTGAATTTTGCATACCACCAAGAATACAGACTGTGTGCGTCAGTGACTCGCATAAACACAACAAAGAAAGGAAAATAAGATAGAACAATGTGTCTCTGCTACTACTGTTCCCAAACTGCAGAGACAGTTTTGCTAGTACTTGAAATTAACAGTGGGGATTCTGGGGACATCCAGCTCAGGGACAGAAGTTTGCTCTGTTCTGGTTTTGGCTCTGCACAGGGTGCATGGTGGCCAGAGACTGGACAGTCTGGGCGGCCACCATGAGAGCTGTGCAGCAGCCGTTTGGCAAAGGTGCTGCTCCATGGAGTCAAAAGATTTGTCTAAGAGAGGACGGAGTAAAAAAATGCACCCTTAGGGTTATTATTTCACATTTGCCTGTGCCTGCCACTGTACAAGGAGCCCTTTGGAGAGTGGTTGGGGCTAATAAAAATGCTCATGTGGTGTAAAGGAGGATGGGGTTAGCAGCTACTTCATGGAGAAGTGCTTGTGCACTTGCTCTTACCCTGTAAAGATCCCAGAAAAACCCTCCAGGAGCCCTCATGGAAACTCAGACACAGACAGTTAGAGAAAATGAATAAATTTTTGTTTTACGCACGGGTTTACCAAACAGCTGCTCATTTCTCTCAGCAATTCAACAGGCGGCAAAAGCAGAAGAACATCGGCAAGGATGCTGCACTGTTTCTCATAAGCTTTTCTGCTGGTTAGCTCATTAGCTTTTCTGGCTGGGCTGCCAGCTGATTGCACAAAGAATATATCTAGTACTGCATGTGTAAAACTAAATGTGGGTCATGCACTCTCACTTCTTGTACTACAGTTTGGGGTAAGACAGAGAGGAGAAAAGGGTTTTTTTATATCTTATGACAATAACAAATTCAGTGGAGGCAGTTTTCTACCATGCCACTACTTCACTATCTTCATATCAGCCATAACATAGTCCAACTTCTCACAGTTCCAACTCTTTACACCATTGAACACAAATCATGGTCTCAAGAGATCCCCTTTTCCAGAAGGGAGAAGCAATTTTGCCTCCATAACATATCAGTCTCCAGCTTGTCCTGAAAAGGCTGTCAATTTTGCTGAATTATGTATAAAATCAATGTGAGGTGCTGTCTGCCAAGGATGGGTTGACATTAGCAATTTTATTTTCACTGAGGGGGGGTCACAAGTCCCAAATTTTCAAGATTACAGAATAAGTGCTCATTCCATCCCTACTTCTCTAGCTCTAAAATTAAACCCATTTTGACTCTTTTTATAATTTAAAAAGGTCACAATAAGATGATGCTGCTATGAAACACCTCTTCAGATGTCTGCAATGGGCAAATTTATATAGTGTTGTTGATGGGGTGCTATTATAATCTGGCCTTTCTACCCTTATTTCATTATAATTTTTAGCAAGTGGACATTCACAAACATTGTCTTTTTGGGGGGGATCCCACACAGTGTTATATTCAATTAACAAAAATTTACACTTAAGACTCACTAAAGATTTTCAAGTAGTGGAGAGAATCTCCCCTGCAATAACATCCACAAACATACAGAAGTACAACATATTCACGTGAGATGAAAGGACAAATAACCTTGTGATGATATTCAGAGAAGCCTGATACGTTATTTGAGACTGAATACGAATGCTATCCTTGTAAAATCACCACCACTGTGTAGGTGCCCCACAGACCTACAATAAATACTTATACATCATCTAGCTCATGACCCAGCACTTTACTTTATACCTTTTGATACTGTATGTATGAGTGAAGCAGTGCTAAAATCTAATTTCATGGCATCATCTTTTCCCTCTCCTCTAGAACGGCAGCTGATCTGATATTCCTGTGGCAGCTACTAAAATTCTGAGTGTCCAGTGGTTTTTGAAACCATCAGCCAACAAAATTGCCATCAAAATTCTCTTCCAAATACTCATTCCGAAATAGATTTCTGCAAAAGCTCATTTAAACAGGGTCACCTGTCATCACAACACGGTCCAGAGTTCAGCAAACATAGCACCTTAGTGAATACAGTGAGTTGTTAAAAAATATGAAGTCACTAAAGGACATTTTTCAAAAGGAAGTCAACCGACAATTGATAACAACTTGGAATTGTTATGTCAGTCTCTATTTTCTGAAAGAAATGTATTCATGCATATATTACTGGTGATTCAAGGTTGTTTAGCTTCAAATGCTACCATACATGGCCGCAGGAATAATACAGACGCAAACGTTTCCCTGAGCTGAATGCTTGGGGGGCATCCCCAGCGGGAGCATCTTGGTCGACTCAGTGCCTTTGGGTCTGAACCCACTTTGGAAGGGCCATGTTCTGCCACTCAGTTCAGTTCTGTAATGCTCTGCTCCAGTACATATGTTGACAACACTGAATTTTAAAGGGGAAACATTTTTCATGAGAACTTGCCCTGATAGACTGCTATTCAGCAGAAAGGATTGCTTTCCAGCCTCTGAAGGACAAGCTTGAAGGCTAGTACTCAAAACGTTTCCTTGTGGTCATCAACCCACACAAAAACCTTATTGCCATTTCAGTCTTGCCTTCAAAGAGCTGAAGGCTGAATGGGAATGTCCAGAAAACAATTTATTTTGTGAATAAATGCAAAGGATTTTTCAAGTGTTTCCTTTGCGATAAAATCTAGAGTTTTCCAAGAGATTTTCATTAGTTTCCAAATAATGGCATTCATGAAGCATTTAAAACACCAAGGCATAGTTCCTGAGCATGAGCTGGGGTTTTTTCACATCCCAAACAGTGGTTCAGGCATTAAAGTATTTTCTTAGGTATAGCAAGTATTTAATTAGTCATACCAAGAAGGAACAACAGGAA
This sequence comes from Oreocharis arfaki, assembly GCA_013398015.1. Classification (NCBI taxonomy): domain Eukaryota; kingdom Metazoa; phylum Chordata; class Aves; order Passeriformes; family Paramythiidae; genus Oreocharis; species Oreocharis arfaki. Next base: position 145,248 of record VZRR01011757.1, read on the forward strand.
ACACCAAAGTATCTAAGTTAAAGCTTGGATTTAGATGTTCTGCAGTCAGATTATTTGGTCTCTAGTCAGTGTGAATTCCTGCCACACAGAAAAATGGGAAGATCAAAAAACTTGGCTGTAACCCAGAATTCTTTGTTATGAAACATGACAACAGAGCAGGTCTTTGAAGCTGCCTCTCCCATTCCATGAGGAGTTTTTAAGGGTTGGGTTGACTATTTTTGGTCATTTTTCTTGTTTGCTTTCATTTTGCTCGAATGAGGAAAAATCAGTTCTCAGAAAGATGGGGCTCTGAGTATTGCTTCCTGACTAGGTCAGGCTAAAAGATACATTTTTGTTTATTTCTCAGTTTATCTTGAAATAACCTTGCTGAGCAAACTGCTCTTTGTTAACTTCAAAACATACCAGTAACGATTCCACATTTTTAGTGTAATTCCCTCTAATCATCCTAGCACACCGCTTGTTTTTATAACTGCTTCACACAATGCCACCAGTAACGAATGTTCTAGAATTGGAACATAATTTTGATTATCTGGCCATTACTTTTGATTTATGGTGCACAGAGACAGCTGGCTTTTTATAAGCTCACTCTGCAGTACTGCAGATAACAAATGTAATGTAATAATCAAACTTCTGTAATTTGGAACCCAGAACGGGTGGGCCCATGGATCTGTCTGTCTCTATATACCCATACCATATCAAAAATTTTTATCTTCAGAGGCAGGAGTATGAAAGTAATTTGCACGATGCTACTGTTCATTATTCATACCCGGAGCAAAATATGTTTCCTTCAGAATCAGTATTTAGGCTCTTTGGGAGGGAGTAAACCACCTGAAGGTGGTTTCATGAAATTACATAAATGTGTACCACCATGAAGTTCACAAAAGCATTAGTGCTTTAAAAAAAATTTTTAAATTGCCCCTCAAAATGAAGATATTTTAAGAAACAGTAATAAATAAAATCCATTGTAAACAATGAAAAATCTAACATTTTTTTCCTGGGTGCAACACAGGAAAACAGGAAGTCTACAAGAATGTTCTCCATTAGGAGGAAAAAAATGGTAAATTCAAAGAATAGTTTGATCACTTAGTTTTGTTACAGGATATTGATCAAACGTCTGAAAACAGCAGCAAAAGAGATGGTTACAAAAACTAAAAATGGTGAAGCGGAAACAGAAACGAAAGCGGAAACATTTTCTCAGCCTTGCCAAGAGAACTAAGAAAGTAGAATTTGTTTATGCAAGGCAACAGGGCTAAAACCCCATATATTAGATAGGAAATGCTGCAGGCAACAAGAATAATTCGTAAACCAGAGTGCATTCCCTTTGTTCATAAGAGACAAATGGCACCAGGTATTTTCTGAAACATAGTCTCTCACAAGGTGGGAGAAGAAGAAAAAAGATGGAAGCAAATAGAAAATAATGGGCATCTCATTGAGGCAGTAATCGATTGCAAAGGTGGCAAGGCATACAGGAGATGAGATGTGTGAGTGCATTCCAGGGGTCCTACATGGGCAGCTTTTGTGTGCTCAGAGAAGAGAGGCAAGGGATCTGCAACTATGCTTAAATCTGAGAGGCAACAGTTACACACACAGAAATGCATTCTCTGGAGCCAGAGCTAGAGGAGAGCAGCTCAGAGAGCACGTCCACCACCTCACCCTGACCGATCTTTCCAAAAAGCTCTCTGGGTGGGGTTGCAATGTCACGCTGTCACCACAGGATACGTCCCTCTGTGACAGAAAAGTCAAGACAGCACATAAATGTGAAATGTGATTATAAGTACTCACTGTATCACTGGAAATTGCTGCATTTTCAGATGTCCTAGAAACCCACAGAGGTTTCAGGGGTAAAATACTGTTCAGGACACTGAACTTTGAAAAGGAAGAAGAGCCTTCCCAACTATTGCTATGAGGAGAATATGTCCTCCAGCCTGCAGCAAAACAACCAAACCAAAACCAGACTTAAGACCTTGATTCTTTGAGGTTATAAACTGAAGATTACATAAAACCTGGTGTGAGATTTGGCACTGTTCAACTACCTAGGTAAACTGAGGAGGAAAACTGGGAAAGCTGGAATGTAACCCAGCAGCACAGGAAGCAGCACTGACACTGGGAACTCTAGAGAAGGGACATCTCCGAGCTCTCTGCTACACCCAAAAAAGCTGTTTGGTCAGTACAGAGCAGCAGGTTGGCTGGAGAGTGTCCTGCATTGATTGATCAAAGCATCCCTAACAAATGGGATGCTCTTTCCCTATCTGTGTGATGGAAGGCACCTTGGGTCCCTATGGGGAACACTCATACTTTTTTCTTTAGCCTTTCTTCCCCACTTCTATTTCCCAGCTGGGCTTTGTTGCTAAAGGGAAAGATTTTCGTTATTCCTGAGACATATATTAAGCAAAAGGAAATTATCCTATGCTTTAAAGAAATTCCTAGGAAAGATCCTTCTCTGGAGAAAGACTAAACATTAAAGTTTATTTAAGAAAATGTAAAAAAAAAAAAAAAAAGGATACCATATAAATCCAGATCATCCCTGGCTGAAAATTGTGTACAAAATATCCATGGTGGATCAGGCATTTAAGCATTCGAGCGACTTTTCTGATTATTTGAATAATAAATATTGACTGAGGTAAAAGCAGGAACTTTGCTTTCACATTCCTGAGCCAGAAAGGTAAATCTTTCAAAATCATGCTACTGCTGCTAGCAGGAAGGTTCCTTAGGAAGGAGGGAGTAGTTCTGTAAAGGAACTGGCAGTGGCTTACACGAGACATATTTAATAACTACAGAAAGGTTTGAGAGACCCTTTTGGGGATTCTGTTTCCCATCACCTGTCAGAAGAGATTTTCCCTTGGGTGTTAAGATGAATAGGATCATGGCAGAAAGTACTGCATACCAAGTAAGAGAACTCCCAAGCAGCAGCTTTCATGTGGCTTTTAGTCACTTTGCTACTTTGGCACCAAAAGCACCACTTGGGAGTTCAGCTACCTGGAGTCAGCATGGTGAGTACATTTTAGACCGGTATGGGGTGAGTATTAGCATATATTCATCAATTTGGCAATCCCAGAGAAAATGCAGTAAGGTAGACCCACCCACACATAAGGCCATTGGCATCCATTTCAGATGCTTATTCTCTGAAACCAGCCTTCCCCACCTTCAGCCCTGAAGTTGAGAAGGATATAGGCTATGAAAGACTAGAACTGAAAGAAAACACAAATTGCAGAAAGGCTGAAAGGTCAAAGTTGCTTAAGCCTCATTTCTTGCCAGTAACTTCCCTTGGATACAGTGCCTACAAAGCAGAGATAATACATGCCGCTACCAAACGCCATTTACAAATTAGGCTGCCAAAACTTCCGATTTTCAAAAACATTGTAGGGCCCAAAGTTCAGCCATCTTCCTCTCAGTGCAGCCCTCCAATGGGGATTGAAGCAGGTATCACGGGTACAAAACCTGCTTGTACATTTCTAGAGTAAGAATGAACCTGAAATTTGATGAAAGATGATCAATGCAAACATCTTTTTTCTTCTTCTATAAGCATCTGAGAGGCATAAAAATGATTTGCCTTTTGTTCTGTTCAGCAGACCCAATGCTGATCTATCACTAGGTCTGAGAACTGCTGCTACAATTTCAAAGGGGCTGTAGAGCTGGAAGTTTGTCTGATCAAGATAAAGTTCCTACTGCCATGCAGAACAGCCAAGTGCTTATAAAAGATGACCTCTGTCCACTTTTAACAAAAAAAAGTGCTATAGACCAAACTGGAAATCTTTCACAGATCTCTCCCTCGTGTGTCTTAATATTCAATGCCAATGAATAAAGTTCATTTAGCATTTCCAGTTTGCTGGTTCCAAGTAACAATAGATTATGCTTAAAACACATTTTTGCATAACTTTTTTGTATTAAAAGTGGTCTTTTGCTTATTTAACATGCACTTACAGTTTAAATCCTGCCCTTTATGAAAGTTTTCCTTACTTAACTATGCATGGTCAGATTTCATTTTCATGTCCTGATCTATATATCCCTTTTTCCTTATACTACAAATTGAATTTGGAAATAGCGTAAAGGTGCTTGTTGATAACTTTGACACATTACGCAAAAATCAAGGCTTTATTACAGCATTAAGTTACAGTTGCAAATGCATGATACAAATGATAGCCAGGTGTGCAGAGGTTGGAGTAGTATACCCCAACCTGGTATACCCCAACCTGGGCGGATTGCTACCTTTCATCAGGAGCAAGAAGGAAGGAAGGAGACATGCCCATGAAAAGCCCAGTGAAGATACCCCCCATGCAGCATTGAACGCTCCTCAACTCAGATTTCAGGATTTACCACCTGAAATTTTCACAGTCAAATTATGTAAATTATTACTTGAGTGCTGAGGAAGCACTGAAGTGGCACCAGCGAAGAGCTTTCCCCCTAGATGAACTCGCTGCCCATGCAGCTGCCCCAGCACAGAAGGCAGCTATGGTTCGCCTCCTCGACCAGTGGCAGAGCTGTGGGGTTTCTTCAGAGTTTGAGCTTCACACTGTTCACAATGAGGTCCTCAATGTCTGTAAATGTAGGCATTAAACCTGAGCAGATTGCTGCAAGAAAAGAAAGACAGAACTGCTGTACCTACTATGCTTGCTTTGTTTGCAAGTAAATCGTGGTACCAGGTCATGAACACGTTTAGTAATGACAAATCTCCTAATGGGGCTTTTTGATAGAGTTCCATGACCTTAAGCACCTCCTTGAAGGACATGTTTTGATGTGCACTCAGGTTAGCAGGGGCTTGTCTTCACTTCAGCACAAGAAAGTCCAGGCGGCAGATAACTGCCACAATCTGCAATTTGTTTTATTTATGCAACCTGCAGCATCATCACACACTCATTAAACTGTCAGTCTAGAAATGAGCCAAAAATGATGCAAGTTCTTATTTGGATAATGCACATTAAACCAAAGAGCTAGCCATGGGTGGGGAACTGAAAACTGGGAATTCACAGAAATCCCAGCACAGACCACTTTGCTTTTGCCCGGGAACTTGCCTTCCAAATTTTTGCCGGGCTTTCTTCTACATGCAGCTTGTTTTCAGTCCAGCAGTGTGAAATGCCACAGAAGCACACACAACTTCTCACAGAACGCAAACACATTTTATGTACTTTTTATTTACTCTAGTCAGGGCTGCTCAGGTAGAAGAAAAAATGCCAAACCAAGCACCAGATCCAAAATTAGCATTTTATTCAGAACGTTGGGGTCAGAGGTGTATCATTCATATTCTGGTACACAATACAGAGGCAAAGCTGTTCTCAGAAGTCTCTCCAGTTTGAAAGCTCCTTCCCCTCCTCCCCTCCCCGCCCCCAAAACATATTGTATATTTTCTCGTGCCACCAGTATCAGGCCAACTCCCCTCCCCCCCCTTTTTTTGGTACAAATTATGTAAAACTTTTTTGTGCTAAGAACTTTTCTCCCTCCCCAAACAAAAAAAATAATAAAAATAAAAATAAAAAAAATATTGAGTACTCTAACTACAGTTCAACAATTGAATCAATGTCACTTGTTTGCAACCTGTTTTGTAAATACTTTATCCATAACGAAAGATATAAACATGCAAAAACCTGAATCCATAGTCCAAATAATTCATACACGTGTTCTGAAGTTTCTGCACTTATCCACAGACTATGCCAATAAAACATTATGTACACATACCATTTTTTTACAGTGAAGTGGGAAAAAAATACTAGAAATTAAAGAAAAAAAACAAAAACCAAAACCAAAAAGTGTACATGGATTAAGACCAAAATGTGTCTAACATTCTAGCATAAGAAAAAAAAAAAATCAACTCTGCTACAAACTGGTGATATGAAAACTCCCTTTATTTGCAACCAGCTGCATAAGTTTTAGAATTTTAGTGAAAAAAGTCCCCTAACATCTAAAACTAGAAGTAATGTACATTGTTCCACCTCATGGTCTTCTCTCCCAGATAATAAAATTGCTCCATGAGGATTTTTTTGTTTCTTTTTAATCTCCTTATTTTAATAAAAGCAATGCGATGTAACAAAAGCATGTTGAAGTATATTGTGTTTCACCTTACTCCTCCCCACCCCAACATATTTTGTCTCTTTAATGCATCATTTAATAAATCAGTACCATTAAAGCCTTAAACATAAAACTAATTCCGATCTGAAAAAGGTACAAAAAGGCACATAAAATCCCAGTGCTTCTGTACTGTAAAATTCAAGTGTAACTGAGCTCAATATTTTTTTCCAAACAGCATTGGATCACTGATATTCCACGGAGCCCAAATTGGTTTGCAGCCTAAGCCAAAGCCTTCAGCAAGCACTTGTGCTAGTAGACTACAAAGTTAAAGCCTAGCTTCTGTATGCTTTTTGGGGAATATCAGTTGAAATGTTTGTACTTGTCCAAAACCAAAGTTCACTTTGAAGTTCAGTCATCACCTCCACCGTACATGTCAGCAAGTTTCTTGAAACGTGGGCCCCAGTCATTTAGGTAGTCATAGTCTTGCTCACCACCACTACTTGAGGAGTTAAGAGAGCTCAAGGATCCAGCAGTGGAGCCGCTTCCTTCGTAGTCAAAGACTAAGAGGGAGTCATACGGCGGGGCTGTAGGGTCATTGTCGGCTGCTTTAAGTCCCTGCAAGAAGGAGAGGGAGAAAAGAAGATAAAGTTCTGTATCCGAGAGCGAGACAAAAGCATATCCGGAATATCTGCAGTGCAGCTATCTATCAAGCACCACTTGAGAAAACAAAGTTCTTCCTCTTCTGCTGTTCAGTTCAAAACAGGATTTACATTTTTGTAACTCCTTTTAGAATGGCCAGGACTCCAGCACTGCAGCACTGGACATTTTCAATGTAGTTGCAATAACAGCCCTAACAAAACCTTAAGAGAGAGTTATGGCACTGGGACAGAAGCTAGTAAATAAACAGTTCCAAAGACATACAGCTCACAACCTGTGCCACGGGCAATGCAGGAACGGTCAGGCAGATGAGGAAGGAGAAAGAAGCACGTTTGCAAAGATTCACTTTAACAGCCATCTCACATGGCCAATAGTATATCCATTGACTTTTCTGGCCTGCAGTCCATCTGCATGTGCCAAAATCCATATTTAGTTAGTCCTGCAAACTTGTACCTCTGTAAGCTGCTGTGAGAAAAATATACGGTATGTTGTCTTAAGCCTTTTATGTTTTGCCACATCCACCCATGAGATCCACCTGCTCTTCAGAAAAAACACACAGTGACATCAAAGCTGAATACAAGATGGTGACTGTTTTTCTTTCCTCATTTCAAAGTACTGAAGTTATCAACACACGAATTGTGGGTCTTCAGCAATTTTAGATTTTCAGTCTATAGAGCTGAATGGCCCAAATTAAAACCAACACAAATTGAATTGGAGTAAATGCTGAGAAATTGAAGAGATAAAGCCAGGAAAGAACCACACTTCCAGAGAAAAGCCTCTTCATTCCCTGTTTTCTTACATTAGTCCAAACCTAAACAGTTACATGAGTAACTAATTTTAGAATATGAGACAATTTTTCTGTGCTTATCCGGGGAAGATTTACAAGCTGAATATAAAAGGCTGAAGCCTGAAGTCAAAAAGCCCTCTCACGATTTGTATTTTTTCAACCTCACAGTTTTCTGCCATGGTATTAGCAATGCTTTCACAAGATCTTCCACTCTGGCAGCTACTGACAAGGGATAATATATCTTCCAGAATTCTATAAGGCTGTGCTAAGATTTTAAAATGCTCACTATTAATTTTTACCAGTGCTATTTGTGCTGGTTTTATTTTTAAATATTTATTTATTTAAAACATGGCTTTATTATACTCCCACTTATTTGAAGGAATGACTGTGCCTCCTTCAAATTATTTAACATATTCTTGTTTTAGAAAAGTACGTTTTACTCTCAATTGTGTTTTGACCAAATATGACAAAATGGAAACAGATGCTGATTTTTCTTCTACAAATACGTATTGTGGAGCACATACATATTAAACCCATTAATCAAAGCACTTGGCATTGATAAGGTAGAGGTGAATCCTGGTTCTTTATTATCTATCTCAAATAATTTAGAATTGTGCAAAATGTACCTAAACTAATTTCCAAATCAGTGGTGGAAAAGCCCAGCGTATTTACCAAGCTAATGACCTCTAATCAAGAAAAAATTTTGGCCATGAAATGATCATTTCATGCGGTACAACAACATCAAGCAGGTTATTAATAGCATGCATTAAAAGTGCAATTTTGAATTATGAGATAAGAATAATTGGTGATGCTTGTTATCTCTCTTTGGCATTTTCCAACCTGATGGCCATAGTAAGCACAAAAGATGTGAGATTTTGAAAAGGCAGTAGCAAGTGTTGGAAGTCATCCCTTATCCAGTTTCCGAGGGGGAAGTTCTAAAGCTTTCTCTTACTTTGTGCTGCTGAAGCACAAAGGCAATACTTAGGCAGTAACTGGCCTTATGGTATTTAAATCTTTCCTTAAGCCTGCTTGGGGTGACACACACCCACGTGCTTGGAACGCAGGTGACAGGGAAGGAGAATAAATACCAGTTGAGTTCAAGCAGTGCTGAGGTACGAATGCCAGGTATCCATGTGTGAAAGTCATTCAGAAAGTCGGTTTGGAAAGGAAATGTTATTTCCCTGCAGTTCTGCCTACCAATAGCCAGTCAACCATGGGCTACTCATTTATTAAAAAAAATCAGTGAACAAAACATTTTCCTACATCACTGAAGAAATTCTGATACCTATCAGTCATCCATGACAAGGCAGAAGGCAGCCTCTTTCCATCTGTTTTTCCAAAAGGGAAGTTGTAATTTTTTTTTCAATTTGCTGCTGCTATCATGATAGCATTTCAAAAAAGGAAACTGGTTTTGAGTTACTGACTTACAAGATAGGATCTCACTAACAAATTCACTTTCTCAAAGGTTGTGCTGGCGGTGTAATCCATTTCATTCAGAGAATGTAGCTACGGGTCATGTTTTGGAGGTATTGATTGAACTGCGCAGCACAAGTTACACTGACATTTGCACCTCTCTTCTGGTTCACAGTGTAATGACTGAACTTAGTGTCTAACTCTTCAAATGACAACCAAGATTTCTTTGATATTTGTGTCACAAGTTACATACTAAAATGAGAAAGAAATACTACAATGTTTTCTCTTTTTCCCTGCTAAGCCCATTCTCTGAGCATACCCAGTGCACTGCTGCGCTTTGCTGTTGGGTTCTACAGCATGTCAGACAGTCCTGGCAATGACACCAGCTTATGAAGCTCCCTTTGGTTTCAGCATTGCCACCTTTTTTCGTTTATTATGTTGCCCCTTTCAGTGGGTGGAGGCAGTGTGGATACACAGCCTGCTGCATCTGCACAACTGAAAAGGCAACAAATGGCTGCCAGGAGTGGCTTCTACTGATTTTGCTGCCAAGGCGTTGTCAGTCGGTTCTGAAGAGATCTCAGTTTTTACCAGATGTGTTTAAGAACCTCAGAGCAGCAGAGTTGTTACAGTTACTTGGTTTACAGTTTCCTGATCTGAAAACCAAAAGGTTTTATTACAATGAGAAGCTCATTCAACAACAGAATTTCCAGGGCACATCCTCAGGAGCAGGGGAACCTGCAGGGACAGTGAATTGTCACATTTCCTTGCATGTGCTACACCACCAGTGCACAACAAGCAGTCACAGAATAGCCACAGCAATAGAAAGGCCAGCTTGAGACCTTGGACAGACTCACTTTTTTGCTTTTCCTCTTTTATATATATAGTAGAGCTACATATCTACACATCTCCTTAGAGAAAAGGATGAGATAAGGGGCAGAAGTGGACAAACTACAGCACCTTGGGTGAGGAAGAACAGTAAACTTAAGTTACACTCGCCTCAGTACAGGCAGCATTCCCCATTTCCCTCAAATTAAAGGAAAGCAACCCTCTCAGATCCTGAACTAACATGGAACATTACAAAATCTAACGCTTCTATTTTCATTAATCCTACTGCTTAATCAGATTCAGCAGACATTTGATGAACAGGAAAGGAAGAACAGAGACCTTCAGGGAAATACAAAAAAAAAAATTGGTTTATATCTGGAGCCATTTTTTGACTTGACAAGAGGAAAGAGAAACCATTGAGGGACTCCATTCTGCATGGAGGTCCACTGTATCAATAACCATTTACTAAGAATGAACTGAGAGTCCTCCATGTCCCCTTGAGGTGAGACCTTTAGTTCGCAATTTAAATTCAGTTTACCTCAGGCTGTGTCCTCTATTGATTATAAATATATTCTTAGCCACAAAATTTCCACCACAATATAACTTGCTTGAGATTTCTAGGGATAATATAGGTGGGTCTTGAAAACAGGATTAACAAAGCTACTTCAAACAGGTCTAATTTATACTGTCCTGCAAATTCTGACTAGTCTAAGTGTTAATTATGCTACACACTCTGCAGGTTAGGCTTTAAAAGGCTCAAAATGGAAAACAAGGTCTACAGAGGATTCTTAATAACACATGACTTATTTCACTGACTTGTTTGTACACTGGACTGGAAGAAAAGGAGGTTTTTCCCTGCCCCTCTTAAATTAGAGATTCACCTATCCATTGAAACAGACAAAACAAGAAAGTCCCTGAGGTCATTTAGCTTATGCTTGCAAAACATATTTTGACTATCAGACACCTCTGGAACCTTCCTATTTTAGACAGTTCACAGCTCTGTACATGTTATCTCAACTTCGTGTTATAAAAATGCATGACTTTTTATCCTAATTCTAACTTGTTTTTCAACTGCAAAGTCACCAGAACACTACAAAATGCTCTTACTTATGTATGTCTCATTGAGTTAAGTGGATTTAATAAAAGGGATGACAGATAGAAAAGTAATGTACCAGAAAAAACAGAGTATGGCTAAATGGAAAAAAACCTGAATGACCCACTAGGTCTTTTTCACTTTTTGTTTCTATGACTCTGTAATGAAAACAAGAAGAAAACCCCCACGCTTGCTGGCAACGGGAGCAAAACTCTCCAGTATCTGAAATCAATGACCTAGTTATTTTTTGTCAAAAGCTGGAGTAATTCAGAAGCTAATCTAAACAATGCTGTCTGTGTGTCTGAGGTGCTGGTGAGCATTCAACAGTCTAAATTAATTCCTGCATGCAGACCAGCATCCCAAAAGATCATACTGCCAGCATCTCCTGGAATAGGATCAAGTCCTCCAAAAGATCAGACTGATACCCAAAAGTGCTGCATCTTTTCAAACCAAGGGGGTAACACAGACTTTGCTACCGAAGTACCAACAATTCTAAGGCAGCCTCTCCCTGCTCAGCTAGGGACTGGGGTGGTTTTGTGGGTGGCTTGGGTTAGAGATGCCCAAGGGAAGAATTATGTCTAATAATACTGAAGTTGGATGCAGAGAGATATGAACTTTGCTCTTTCTTATCTTGCTACGTTGTTTCCACAGCTCAGCTTATCTTCTGTAAGAATTGCCTTCAAGAAATGTCTGGCACAGGCTTTACTCAAGATATTGCTTCAATTTACCTCAAGTAAAACTGAGAGAAACTTACCAAGTTTCTTGGGTTTAATTGTACCAGGACTGCAGGTGCAATTTTCTGGAGAGTCTGAAAACCTGTGCAGCCTGAACACTTAGGCTCTAAGTGCCTAGATACTTGATAATTTTGAAATTTAACTGTAACAGTGAATATTACTATGAAAGACCCATTTCCCCCTACACCCAGTAGACATTTTAGAATCATGTTTGCAGTGGGAAATTTTTACATAAAACACACATTAAGGTCACACTATTTTAGAGAAATAAAATGCCCATTTTGCTCAGACTTCTGTGAAAACAGACAGAGCATGGACAATCTCTGGGTGGCTACTGTCTGCTAGAGAGAGGGTTAGGTGGAATGCCCCACAGTAAAACAATACATTACTGTGAAATCCTAAGAAAAAAATACCTTATGAAGAAGACAAGCTAAATATATAACGCTTAAAACACAGAAACTACCTCACAAAGTTCCTTTCAATCAGAGGATGTAATTAATTCTGAGCTAACTTGGAGACAAGAAAATTACTGTGTTTCCTTTAACTTCATATATATTTCCATATATTAACTTAATCGATAACATTATTGACATTATTTTACTGTGTATGAATAGCTGGGAGAAGCTTTCTTTTTTGGTGGATGGCAAGGGGAAGGATAAAGGGAGGTACTGATATAATACAATAGACAGCAGGAAAAAAGGACTGCATGCTTGTCTGTACTTCAATATAAACATACTGGGTTAAATCAAGACAGCAAGTACTCTTTCTTCAGCTCCATGTGTACACACTGATGCTATCATCTTCAAGAGTGATAACCTTCTGAAAAATAATATTGCAAAAACAGCTTGCTAAGTCATTTAAAAATTGTAGGAGGCCAGATAACCTTTGGCCCCTTTCTCTTTCCAGCAGAATCACACCCATTCCCTGCCCTCGCTCCAGAACAGAGCTTCCTAGCTGCTTTGAGAACAAGTAAAAACAGGGTTCTTCACAACTGCCTGCCAGGTGGGCACTGTCTGGTCACAGCTGTGTGAGAACAGGATGAGAATCTCAGATTGTTTGGAAGCACAAGGAAGTTCTTGTGTGTACACTGCCTTGGCCAACAATGTGGGCCTTTTATTGTCCCGTATCTCCACTACTTTCCAGAAGCCAGTTATAACTGTAATATTTAGAAGTGTAAGGCATGTAAAAACTGGAGTCTCTTAAAATACAATGTCTTACAAGAATATCTACCTGCTAGTCAATTCCCCTCTAAGTTTTTTGACAACTGTATCACCGTATACCTTTAAAGGGGCAAATTTAATTTTCTGCAGCTTTCTAACACAAAAGACTTCAGTGTATTAGCTTGACTTTTCTTCAAGGCAAACAAGAATAGACAAGTTTGCAGAAACTGTTCTGCAATACTCCGCAATACGTGTCCAGCTCTAGCTGGCAAGGAAGATATGAGAGAATCAGAGAAAACAATTAATTACTACAATTCATGTACAGAATAAAGTAAAAATAGTAGTAAATTCTGGGTTTACTTTTTTTTTTCTATAACCAGCAAGCACAAGAAACACGTTCTATCAAAGTACCACAACACCAATGATTTAAGACCAACATGTGATAGAAACAATGAGGATCATTTCTTTCCAAACTATCAGTACTCTGGTATAGTCTGAATCTCAATTACATTTATCAGATTGAAGAATCAAAGATAATGCAAAATCTTTGAAAGCTCTATGACAAGACAAGTATTAAAAGCACTTACATAACATTTAATTTAGCTGCCCTGCTCACTAATCGTATTTGATGGAATTCTTTTGGTCTTATTGAAGGCACCGAATTTCCACTATTATCTGGATTCAAAGGGTAATGTATGAGGAGAATGAAAATTAACTTCTTCTATTATTAAATTACTGTGAATTAATAAATGACTTTAGGCTACACTGCAATTTTGTTAGTCTGTTTATTACTTGGAATCCATTGCATAATCCTGCTTGGAGATGTTGTGGTTGCAGCTGATAACGTATTATGAATGTAATTAATACGAATGCACAGAAGTTAATTGATATATCTTCCCTTTCTGTTTGAATGAGTTAATTAAATTTGCCTGCACTTTAAAAGAACTTATTTACTTCTGTCTAGCAAGACAATTCTAATTGTCTAAGGAAATTTTAAAAAGTTATTATGTTCTAACACAACAGCTACTCATGCGGAGTAGGATAAACAAAATGTAAGAGCTTATCAGATCTTAGGAGGAAACTCTTTTTCGCTTCTCTACCTCATTAATGAAGTCCCCGATGTCCCCAGGATGAGGAGCAGCTGATCTGACTGGATACTGAGGTTCTGCATGGATTGGCCTTTCATCAAGACGTCTGATTCCAACAGGTTTGATGGCATCTGGTTCCACAGTGTCAGGCTGCTGGAGCTGGCTCAAGTCATAATCCTGCAAAATATGAAACAGAGACAGTACGTTAGCAGAATTTCAAACAGTATCTGCCAGGGGGAAACATGAGAAGGAAAAAAAGGTAAAATGCAAAGTATCCTTTCACCAGAGGTCCTGCTTTCAAGACGGTATGCTTACTGAGAATAAGTTAATAACATTGTTATTTGCATACCAACTGGATGTTATTTGATTTATACTCCCCAAATCTCCTGTTTTGATTCTATTCCACCAGATTTGCAGAGCTTCTCATAAGTTTTCCCTTGAGAAGCAGGGATTTGAGTAGTACTATTAAGAGACTAAACACTTTACCTAGTAATGACGACTTACAGCATAGAGCAAAGATGGCAAATCCAACTCTTATTTTTCAAAGAAAATAAATACCATGCATTCTGAGAAAAAGGCAAGCATAGTGTTTTGCAGTATTTTCTAATACCTTCAAAGAATGAATTTAAGACTCCTTGCTGATTTCATGTGGTTTCCATAATATGAAAGCCAAAGGGGGGAAAATGTCATAAGAAGTACAAAGCTCCTCAGATTTGGCCTTAATTCTAAGCACTTTCTAGAGATTACTCATGAATCTGTTCATTAAGTACTTGATGCGGCAGTTTCAAACTCTGGCAGACTGATGAAGGTAGCATAGCAGTATGAATTCCAATAAGCAGTATGTACATATGTAAAAAATTTAATTAGATCACTGTTTATGCATTTAACATAGACATGCCTGAATTCTCTTTGCACAGTGTGATGCCTTTCATCATTGTCATTCCCCTCACTGTTGCCATGTCTAGAAGAAAGTCATGCTCTAGGATGCCGTTACACAGGGCATTGGTGAAAATGTGCAACAAAGAACTGGACGTCGAGGCTTAAACAAAATCTACTCAGTAACTCTCAGCAGATGGGGGCTCAACTCTACTGTGTGCCAGATACCCTGCCCCACAAATAATCCAAGCAGTTACAAGCATCCTAAATAAGCTACTCTATCCATCAAAAATATCCATTTTCAACAGTGCTGTTCTGGTAAAAATCTTGTTTTTAATCTCAACTTGCCGGCAGTTGTCTGTGAAGACTATTAGATTTTCATTAGTTCCTTACTGGCTCCTAAAGGAAGGAATGCAAGCTTTTGCTGCTGCTGTTATCTCACGGGATGTAGATCCTTTTTGAGAGTACGACCTCCTGTGACCCCAAACCCAGACTTTTCAACAGGAGGAGAATTATTTTGACAGCAGTTATGGTAGTTTGTGGGGAGAACTGTAGCTGATTATCAAACCCACTACACCTTCTAATTTGTTACTTGGGTTCTCAGTTGACTGCACACAAATATATAGTCAAAAAAGGTGGAACAGCTCCACTGAGATCTGAGAATGCAGTTTCATATGCTTTAATTAGATTACAAGTTCCTTGGGGCAGAGCTGTAACTCCTACCCTTCGGTACTTCATGTACCAAACAGAATAATAAGTGATCTCCAGGAAGCAGTATGAATCGGAGAAAAGTAAACAGAGCAGAACTTTTCATCCTTTCCCTTTTTATTACGTAAAATAAATCAAAATAGTTTAGAGACATGCTATCAGAAAACCCTATCACACAGAGAAGAATGTACTTTTTAAAATTTATAAATACGTAACACAAGTGCTTTTCATACCCACCCAAAAGATAAAGGTGGAAAACACCAACAGGGAGAAATGAAAAATATTTTCTTTTTTTTTTAAATCTAAGCATTTCATTGTGGAGGAATTCAAACTGGTATGGTTAAATAACAATGTATTAAAACCAGAAGAGCGTGTCTGTTCATTTCAATTCGATATTTTTCTTCCCCACCCACACATACATGTACACAATTCTTTTATTGGTTAGTGGTCACACAGAAATACAAATCAAGTTTGTCAGTCTATTCTGTCCACATCTAAGGGCATCCTTTTGTATGTATTTAATAGTGTGAGACACATCCAGGCTCTAATAGTTAGAAAGACAGCAAAGATGGCCATCTGTGAGGTAAGAGCAGTGCAGAATGTGTCCTTACATGGAATCCCACTTTGGTGTTCTTTTCTAGGGTAATTTATGACACTGTCACTCAGCCTTCTATCAGAGGAAATTTATCATGCAGGTCTAATAGTACCCAGCTGGGAAAAGATCCATTGTATGTATTACCTCGGCCTCTCAAACCCCTCGTATCATTAAAATCAATACTAAGTGCACATCAGTTGGTGTGGCCAACTCATCCACCACCTCCCCACACCAGCCTAGTGACAGGCAAACACAGCATTATGCAATGACTACAGCTGTCTCAACATTCTGTCTGAAGTCAACTCTACTCTGTTGTTACTGCAAAGTAAAAGAATGAAAAATGTTTTAAAATGCCAGGTCATAAGCTGTTTAGAGGTGCTGAAGTCCCATCTCTTCACTCAGTGCTGCTTTCACAGACAGGAAAGTGGAAAAGCTTTTCACTATTACCTAAAGCTCCTGAATGGACTTAAAGGTTAGCCTCAAGCAGAGTTTGTTAAGATAGTTAACTGCAGAAGTGACAGCTAAATGGAAAACTGGCACATCAAAGGGAGAAGAGGACATGCTGGGATAGGCTGGGACAGTCAGCTTTGAGCAGTATTCTGGGTCAACATTTTTACTATTAATTTCAGGACCATAAGTTAACAGTGTTTTGGTTTTGCTCCAGTCTTTTCCCATATAACCTGCTCATAATTAAAATCTGCTTAGGGACTACTGGCAGTTCCTTGAGGAACAAGACTGGGCCCTTCGCTGGAAATGTACTTCAGCGAGAGTTGGGAGCATGTAATTCATATGGCTGCCAATTTTTTTCAAAGCTTTTTATTTTTACTGTTCAACCCTAACTCCAGCAATTCTAGAAAAAATTCCCTTCCTTCAGATTGGACTTGAGCACACCCAAACAGAGGGTTAGTTCAAGTTTTTCCTCCTCAAACTTCTGGACAAACTTAGATTGCTGACAAAAGAGAGAATCTACTTAGTTTTTCTCTGTTGTAAGATTGCTAAGACATATTAGTTTGCTCACATTTTGCATTTAGAAAGACTCAGGCCTTTGGAAACCAGAAACTTGGAGTAGTCTGATAGTCCAAGCCTACGGCTAACAGAAACCTCACATTCTACAACAGGGATCTAAGTGAAGCAAGTTGAATGATTGTCTTTCCATTTTTTTATGAAGGGATCTGTTATCACTAGAGACAATATAGCTGCCTTTTCAATAACTGGTGGTCAAAGAGATGACAACCTTAATGTGCCAGAAGGTCATTTTATCAGAAGTTGCATCTTGTNCTTTGTCTTTCCATTATTTTATGAAGGGATCTGTTATCACCAGAGACAATATAGCTGCCTTTTCAATAACTGGTGGTCAAAGAGATGACAACCTTAATGTGCCAGAAGGTCATTTTATCAGAAGTTGCATCTTGTGAAACCAATCAATCAATCTCACTGCTCCCCCCCCACCACTAACCCCCTCTCCCCTCCAAGTTGATTACAAGATTGACATTATTAGCTATTCACTTAGTTCTAACAGCTTTAAGCAAAGACTTCAACCTTTATTAGTTCAAACCTTATGTCCCTGAAACATGCAATCCCATTGAACAGTGCTAAATGTCAAAATCAGGCAGCCAAGCCCTAGAAATTAACCACCTTACCAGAAGTGTATGCAAAGGGCTCTACAACCCCCCAAAGCACTTCTTTAACAACATCTACACAGTAGTTCAAAGCACAGTTCAAGTATTTCATCTTGAATAGAAGAAACATCCAAAATAGAAGAAAAGGCCATTTTATACTCCCCAGTAATCACATAGAAACAAGATAATGCAGCCTGCAAAAATCTCCTCCTTAAACAACTTCTTCTTGGGCACGACAGCTATTCACTGAACAGCACCTGAGTAACAATCCCTTATATAGCAGTCATCAGTTACAGCAGGAGAGATTTTTTAAAAAGTACCTCACTTTCTGACTGACAGTTACCAGATGCTACAATCCCTGAAAAAAAAAAAAAAAAGAATAAAGAGGGAATAGGCCAGGAATCAAGAGTTTCTCAGAAACTTCCAGTTTTAAACATCTTTTATTTTTTTCATCCTGATTAGCTGTTCTAAATTAGAAGATTTACTTAAGTCCTCGGACAAAACCCCAACAAAGTAAAAAATTTTACAGTAATTGGTAACTGCCTTATATGAATATATACTGGAGCATTATAAAGCAGAACTGCACACAACAGAATGAAACCACAAGGTAGTAAAACTATAAAATGCTATGCATAGACAGGACTGACTTTTTTTGAGAAAGGAAAACTCAGAAAATATTGTAATTTATTACATCTGAACTGAGCTTTCCACTACCACAGCCTAGTGACTGGAATGTGACTGACATTCATTAATGATTTAGGACTCTGGCTTCTCTGTTATCTCAGAGCTCTCAGTTTATTTCCTGGCTGCTCATGAGACTGTGTGATACACTTCTAGGGATGACTTGGCTTTTTACCTTCTACAGAACTAAAGCTTTGGCTAGGCATGAACATAGGACTGGACATATGAATAATGGAACAAACCACTACACTTGCTTCTTGTTTTTAAGGGATGCACCCTTAGCAAAGAAATATGAAAGTTCAGCTCTATCCCCACACAAGAAACAATCAACTTAATTGTCACCAGATCACTTTGACTTAATTTGATGGTAAGACCTGTGTCTTTCACTGAACACAATCAGCTGCAGTGGTTTAGGTGCATAGAGAACAACAGCAACAGAAATTTGCATTTCACTTGCCCCTTTTAGAGGATGGTGCCCTAGTATAAACTCAGGGTTTTTATTTTCTGAAGAGAACAGAACTACTTGTGACTTTGAACTACCTATGGATAAAATATGTGTTCTGCTTTGTCTGTGTGTTCCAAAAACAGTTACTGTCTACTTGAACAGAGAAATGGGATGGGGAGGTAAGGAAAGAAATATTTTACTCCTGTATGTCCCTACTGAGAGCTTTTAAAAACAAAGAAAAAGGAAGTGAAAACCAATCCCGCTATATACTCTACCCTCAAACATCACCCTAAAAAGCTATTAGAAATTTGCACTTAAATATTGCCTGAGTTCTGAAAAATGCTCCAACCCACCCTAAATCTTACATTTGCTGAAATAATGAGACTTCAAAAAAAGCAAAGACAGAGGCCTGACTACACGTAGGCTGCAGGTGGGAGGATAGTTAGAATGCCTACACCAACAGTTGCTCTTTGTTTGTCACTTGCTTTTCGATTACTTTCTGACATATTTCTTTTCTCATTTTTTTTTATTATAGATGCATCTGGAGTACTACAAGTTAATAATTTTTAAGATAATGAAGAAGCTAGCTTATCTTTTTAATAATAAAAAAGGTGAAAGTTAAACTCCAGCTGCAGATAAAACACAGTAACAGGCAGAGGTTCTAGATATGATAAAATAAAACAAAACAGTTTTGTAATGGAATTATGAAAACATTACTTTTCACATCATGAGATAAAGATTCGCTAAGGAATGACAGTAATTCTTCCACAGGAGCACTGTATGAGTCACTTATTCAAAAAAGTGAAGCTAATGTCTTAGTAAGCAAACACAATCCCCGAAATAACTACCTTTTAATTATAGTATTGTATATTCATGGGGAATATCTTAGCAACCTTTATTTCATTCATTATGTTTGAAATTTCAGAACATAAAACATGTTCTATTCTTAATGCAATGCAAAATGAAGGTTAAAAAGTGAGAGTAAATGATCTGAATAAGACTCAGGGTGGTGAAAAAGAAAATTTAATCACATGGATTTATAAAGTTCATGGAGTAGGTAAGGACCATTGCCATGTGTTACGACAGAGGTTGTAACAAGATGCAGCACAGAAGGCTAATGTTATCTCAAAATGTGGGCATACAGAAAGTTATGACAATAAGAAAAAAAACCCCAATATCCACACACAAAAATTCAGAAGGATTGACTAATTTGCTTTTATCTATGACACATACATGCTGGAACACGGCTACTCTTTCTATAAATGAGAAGTTTCTGTTTAGAATTTAGAACCTGCATGTATAACAATAAACCATCTTTTACTTTTCATGCAATTAACACCATTAAAATAAACGTTACTGTTTTCTTTCTTTACATAATATGTAACAAAATACGACAAAAAAGCAAGCTATTGACTAATGTTAAAAAAAAAAAAAAAAAGTGATGTAGGATGGACCATGAAGAATCCTCAGGAAGAAAACTACTGTTAATAATAGTAAAATCATTGCATTGGAAATTCTTGTGCTGAAAAGATTTGAGGGCTAGATTACCCTACATGTTCAAAACAGCTCATCTGCAATACTTTAAAAGCATACCACCCACTTGCTCAGGCAACTTGCTTCAACAGGACCACCTGCATGAGCAAGCACTACTAAAGAAAGTACAGAAAACATTACAGAAATGAACTCAAAGGAGAGAATCATCTTGTGCAATGAGATGTATACAAAAGCAATTAGATGAAAAAAAATGTATCACAGTTATCAGGCTGACATATGCTGCACATATCCCAGTCAAGCACCGACCGCCTCGATGCAAGTCACACAAATGGCCCAAGATAGGCGATGAAAATGGGCTAGTGATGGTTATGGGTTGTGATGTGCTGCGGGTATGAACTACGCTGCAGACACATGCTAAGTGCCTCAACACTCAGTCAGCAGCAGGTTTTGGTATCTGGGGCTGAGACTGGCGTTACAAGTGCAGAGCACATTGCATCAGGAGAGAATATCCATCATTTGCACCTCACACCTCCCCAGTTGCTATGCAACTACAAGCTACAGATCATAAGGTCCATTAATAGCCAAGACAGGCACTCACTACCAGTTTTGTAATTCAAACCTTCCGTTTCAGAATATAACAAACTATACTGTCCCCCAGCCCCATGAGTTTAACAGTCAGATATAATTTTAGCAAAAACAAAACAAAATACCAAGGTTTAACAAAAAAAACCTCCAAAAAACAAAGGACAAACAAAAAAACTAAGCACAAAAACCCCAACACTTCTCCCCTCCCCCAACCAGTCCCATTTACTTCCATGGAATGATGCTGATTCAAGCCCTCTCATGGCCCATCTCCTCTAAGTCAGACAGCTAAATTGTTAAAAGTAGAAAACAGTAAACAGAATCCCAGAATCCTGAGAAGAATCCAAAGCTTTCTATCTGGAATACCTCTGCTTTCTCTCATTCCTCCCTTATCCCCAACTTCTGCTAGTACAGTCATCTTCCACAAAAACCAGAAAGAGTTTATGCCTGGAACGTCAGGAGTGCTGTACACCTTTTGGAGCCTGTTTTTAGCCTGCTTTTTCTAGGTGCAAAAAGTCCAGAACATTTCCAGTGCTGACAATGCTCTTCAGTGGCGAGCAGGCTGATTTCAATTATGACCCACAGATCAAAAGCTTTTCTGCCTTCGAGAATTATTAGCATTTTTCTCAGCTGCTGTGGAGATCACACAACCCTGTGTACATCATTCCAGGCGACTACGAATCATTCAAGATCCTCAATTTTCTTGACAAGCATTCAGTCTGTCAGAGAGAACAAAGCAGGCCAAAATGGCCTCAGATGGGATTAACAGAAGACCTTCATGATGGACTAAACTGCTCTTTTATTACAGATTTCACATCATAATTTCTCGGAATTGCTGGCACAGGAGAAAAAAACCAAACACACCAACAAAACCAAACAGGAATTCCAACTTCTTGCTGGCAGTTGCTATGACTCAGAGGAACTAGGTGGAATTTGAACTCATCAAATTTCTTACAGGAGACATCACTCTAATAGAATGTGCATTGAAAGGAACATGCTGAATATGCTTTAGGAGTTTCTGGGTCTGCCGTAACAGCTAAGAAACCCAACTGTGTAGCTTCAAAATACATACATTAAACCTCTCAAATAAATTAGTTATTTTAAGATAAAAACCTCCAGTTTAATTTGGTTCAGGATACAGAGAGAGATCTAAGTTCTATCACTTACCTTCAAGCCCTAACAGCCATATCTTCAAATAACCTAAACATCTGGGAAACATCAAGCCACACAGAGTAAATCTTCAAGCTGTCCTTCTAGAGAAGCATGCAAATTTAAAAAGTAATTTGCTGGCTATAAATGGAAGTAATTTTAAGTGGTACCGATTATGAAAATGTCTGAAGCTTTTAAAATACTGTTTTCACTGAGATGCACATGAGGCTTTAAAATGCCCTTCTACTTCACCACATGAGATACACCCTGGGCTGGATGGCTCTGTGTTTGAGTCACCTTGTGTACTGCCTTCTACTGAAGCTGCTTGTTTAATCAATCCTCAGGATTTTAGGGATAGTGCACCATAAAAAAGTTAATACTGATGCAGAGCATTTTCCCGTCATTTGCTGATGACTTATGGATCCAAGATTGACACTAAGCAATTCTTTTTGATTTTAATAGAACAGTGGCAGTTTTACCCTATGAGGCCTCATTCGGAAAATACATTTTTGATGTCAGTCCCATACTTTTTTAGAACACCCAGTTCGACACTTGAATACTTTCGTTAACATTGACAAAAACAGAAAGATCTTTACAGCCAATAACTTTTGCCCACAGTGCTCTGTGTACATCTTTGCTTATGCAGTATTTTGCTAAGCCGTGGTTTGCAAAAATGGTATTACTGCTTGCAGAGAACTTACTGGGACATTCGAAAAGCTTTGCATTTTAAGTTCTTAAATCTCATATAAAATGTGTGCAAAACCAAATAAACCCCAATGAAATGTAATTTTCCCTCTTTCCCCTGGGCACAGGAGGTGAGGGAGGCCAGGAGGGAACCAAGAAGAAACAAACTTAGGAATTATTAACATCTAGCTAAGCACAGGCGGAATTTAGATTTTACAAAATGTCAAACCAAAATAAAGTAAAATAATCTCCCTGAAAAGCAAGACAGAACTTATCTACAATCATCCACTGTAGACAGAAAAATAAGCTGAAGAGTTTGTGCTCTCTCTTCAACCATTCTGCATAGTAAGAAATTCCTAGCTTTGAAGCTATGGTAAAACCTACCCCCAGTTTTGCCTAGTAGTGGTATAAAACCAGCTACAGTAGAAGTGGTCATAAAAGCTTGTTATACTTTGTATGAGCTGTTCTTTTCCTGACATGTTTTCTACATTTGGAGTGTGTAAGGGTGTTTTAGACCCCCACAGACTAGCCTACTGTCAATGGATCAAAAAAGGGACCCATATACCTGAACAAAGTGGCTGGCAGTGAAGATAACTATATTGCAATAGCGGCTTTAAAATCCATCTTAAGAAGGTAAGAAGGGGTTTTGTGACTAAGAAATCATTCAATCTTTCGTAAAGCCTTTAAAATTCTCTATGTCTAGATGCTTTCTATGCCCACTGTGAGAGGAAATGGCCCTAATTTCACATTTCTTACTATTTTACTGCTAGCCCACTGATTGGCAGTTCTCCTTTCACGGTGTGTAGCACGTTCATTCACTGCCGGCGAAAGGCTGCGATTACGGACGGTTTACACGGCGCTAATCTCTGCGGCATTCACAGGATGCTACCTCCTGCCACGCCACCATAACTACACCTCTCACAAAGGCAGCACTGCCCAAGGGAGTGGAGCACAGCACAAGCTGGGCAGAGGAGAGACTTCAGCACCAGTCCCGTTCTACTCTCATTGTACACTGTTACAGTGCTTAATGTTTCTGATCTGCAGCACAATCTATCCCTACGCTACGCTACGCTACGATCACCTATGACTTCCCGGTACACTATACTCAGAGAGCCTAACTCACTCTGTCCTGAGAGTAGTGTGGACAGTAATTAAAAATCAAACCTCCATGACAATTGCTGAACTGATCCTCCAGAGAAGTCGGGATGAACAACAGCTAGAATATGTGAACTGAAAAATTACTTCTCACAGGACTGAGTTTTCCTAATTTTCTTTTAAGCTTGTAACTTTTCTGCAGGGTAACAGATGCACAAACAGGATGCAGTTCTTGTACTCAAACTACGTACAAACAACTGGAATACATGCATAGACTCAAAGGGTTGTTTTCACTTTATTTAACAACATAAGCAATTTTCCAAAACTGCATAAACTGAAGTTTCCTTTGAAAACTGCCTAAGAAGAACATTATGCAGAAAAGCCAGGAAGTAGGAACAGTACTTGGGGAAATGCAAGAAGCATGGAAATTGGTAAGGGGAACACAAATTTCAGACAAACAAACAAACGAGCAGAAGGAAACTATAAACGTCTGTACCAGTGAAGGGAGACACTTTTCAGATAACTCAAGTGCCAGATGACTGAGACTGGGGATGTGTGGAAGAATTACACTGAATTTTTCAAGGCTTTTAACTGGAAAATTTCTTAGACTCTATTATATGCACTGTTCTCTTTGTAATTACTACACTTACTTCTACCATTAATAATGTGCATAAATCTGCTGTTTGTCATGTTCATAAAGCACTTAATAAATGTCCTCTGAAGGAAGGAAATCACACCGTTTGAAAATCCACTAACTTGGAGAGAGAGGGGGAAAAAGAGGCTATTCTTAGCATATACACATCACTCCTAGTCCTCTGACATATCAGCAGTGGTTCAACCAGAGGTGACATGAGAGTAAATGCATATGGCACCTTCCTGGAAAGGTATTTGAATAAACACAGATGTGCCCTGACAGCTACTTGAAACCTAAATGCTTTCCAAGCTTGAAATCCCAGTGGTGGCAAATCTGTCAATAGCCAACATTACTACATACTTAGAAAGGCATTCACCCGCCACCAAGAAAGGGTCATACTTGGTTTAGGTGATATTAGGCACTCTGCACTCGTGTTTCTGTACAACAAGTTCCCAGACAAGGAGTGAGGAAAGTTTACAGACAGCAGTGAGAGTGGATGTTAACTTTCATTTACATGTAACAGCCTTAGCTGGAATCTGGTCAGAATGCTTTTACTGCAAAGGGACAAGATACTGTTTTTACATATCCAAATTGCAAGCAGTTGGTATATCTGGAACTGCAAAAAAACCCAAAATTAAAAAGCAGTGTTCTATTTAAAGTTTTGAAAATCTAACTTATTGCCTTCACTATTCAATGTAATTATCAGCTACCTACCAGAGTGTTTCAATGTAAACAAAATAGATTAAATGATGTGAGAAGTGTAAATCTATACATAAAACCCATTAATCTTTCCTCACCTGATCTTCTTCTCCACCGCCTTCTTCATCATATTTCAGAATGTTGTCCCTCACATCATCTTCAGGATCAATCAAGAGCTGCTTTGCCTGACGCTCTTTATCACGGCGTTTCATCCATACCACGAACATTAAAACTAAAACTGTAATGCAAAAACGGAAGAGACAAAACCACATCTTGATTCTGAAACACAGCCATGGAAAACTGTAGAAATTTAATGTCAAGATTTAAAAAGAGGAAAAAAAAGGAAAAAAGCAATAAAATTGGGATTTGACCATTCTGGATAGAGTACAGTTTTTTTTAAACGAAAAACTGGACAGAAGGCAGGTTAAGCAAGGTATGTTTAAACTCAAACCACTATAGGCAATTTGGTTCGGAAATCAATCACATATTCAAGGTTGTAAGTAACAAATCCATTCCACATCTGCAAAATACACTCATCATGAAAAGAATTAAGGAAGACTGTACTTCATAAACCACTAGATTCAGAAAGGAATCTCTCCTTCAATAAGATTCTTTTAGTTTCATACCTAGCATTTAAAAAATATCTTGTATCAAGAAAGCAATTGTACTGTGTGCTCGCGTAGAATCATGTGCTTAGCCGGGCTCACTTGTTCTTATTTTTTTATTACTTGTTTCCATAATATTCTCTGTTCTAGATTGGTGCACAGTATACTATGAACAGGCTAATCTCTTCCTTGTGCTCCACCACAACAGGTAATCAGTTAACTATAATGCGTAGGAGAGCTAGCATCTAGTTTACTATACTGGACAGACACTCATGATTTTTAGTAATTTCCCATACTGAATGCACTTTACACAAAATAAAATACTAGTACAGCTTTATGCAGTACCTAAACATACACACCACTGTTCCTTGCATACCTGCCTTTCTTGTCAGCCCTTATGTGAAGGGCTGCGATGTATTAGTTTCCAACAGCTTACTTGCATTAATCTGAAGCACAACAGTAGTAACACCAGAGCACTCCTTAAAAGCACTGTTACCTGCTATGGGTGGCACCAAACCACACAATACTGGCAGCACAAAACACATTAGATGTCTGGGGACTAATCACATCTTCAACCTGGACACTCACTGACGTATCACTACAAGTGTCCATGGATATAAATGGAAAATCTCTTTCATAAACCCACTGCAGCTCTTGACTGCTGAACCGGTGCTAGCTGTACTCTCTCAGAATCTAAAATCTAAATCCTGTACTACCAGGAAGTTTTCATACTTGTCCAAAACACTAAACCATGCAGCAACAATTCCTGGACCTGAGCCCTTAATAACTCCCCTGTCTTTGTCAAGGTACCAGATACTAAAATGTAGTATCGTACTTGTAAAACAAGAGTAAAGGAGTAAGAACTAAGAGAGCTATCTACTCACTGAGCAAGATGATGATACAAAGCAGAATTGCAATGATGGCACCAGTGCCCAGCCCCGCACCAACAATCCGGTCAACATCAGTGCAGTCTCCGTTTAAGTCACACTGGCAAACTTTCACCTTCAGCAAGGAAGTGCTGGATGCATGTGGATTTCCAGAATCTGTGATTACTATGGGCACATCGTAGATACCGGCCTCCAGGAACCGGATTCTTAAGGAGAGCTGGGCATGATCACCTGTGTGTGAAAATAAGGTGCTGGTTAAAAAGTAATGTATTGCTCACATGGGCTTAGAATAGTATTGGCAAAAATAGCACATGTTTGAGCTCTGTGTTAACTTGTTGCTCAAACTGCTGTGTGACACTCAGGGCACCAGACTTCCTGAAAATGCTGTGAACATCTTTTCTTCCTTAAAATTTCTTGTTCTCTGAGGAACTTACACTAAGGTGATTTCTTGTTCATATTACCCAAATTCATGTACGTTGCAAAATAATACCGAAAACATTTGCAAAAGTTTCTTTAAAATGATTAAGATTTCCATAATGTTAATTACCACTAATTCGAACAATGGTCCAATTCCTCTTAATACTAGCAGGTGTGTCAGGCAGCTCAAAGGCAAACGGGCCTGCATTTGGATCTATGTCAGGGTCTACAGCAGTGATGTTAATAGCATTAGGCTGCAGTGTTTCACAAGTTGTGGCTTCTTTTGGATGCACTTGCGGGGCGTTATCATTGATGTCCAGCAGGTATATCTGAAGTGTGCCAGTTCCACTCATTGGGGGTATTCCTTAAAGAAAAGGAAATAGCATTAAGCCTGTTTCCAGTTGCAAAGTTATTTAAATGAAGTTGTACAAACACTTTTATATGTTTACCTCAGTTTCGGGATTCTGTCTTTACAAAACCAATCGAACACTGTCACTGCTCCTGCTAACATACTAATTTTTATGTAGTCTGTTCTCAGAAAAATGGCCCTACTCAGCAAAATCCAGAAAATAACTGCAGATCCACAGATCAGGGACTCATCCACTTCATCGACCAGACAGTCAGTTAATCTCCAGAGATAGTCCACATCAAAGGCTTCAAAGAAGAAGGTGTAAAATTGGGATAGTTTGTCCTCTGGACAAATTATTTCCTATCTTTGAAGGCTTAAGATCACCATAAATGTGCTATTTAAATTCTTTCTAATACTGACTTTCAGCATGTTATTTCTAGACATTCCTGCTATCCCTATCGCATGTGTGATGCCTCCACTTCCATAAACCTTGCTGGAATCACATATTTATGCGATCATCTGGCACTGAATTTTTCAGCACATCTAGCAATGGCTCTCAGTGCACCTCCCATAATCTTCCAGCTCATTTATGTTTTTTCTCTAGAACAGAGCCAAAGTATAAAAGCAGTTGATCAAGCTTCCAGTTCAGAAAATTTTACCATGTCTTCTTTCCAAGGCAAATAGCCCCAGTGTTTCAGTTTTCCCTTCTAATGTGAGAATGCTCCTAACTGCGCCTGTCCATCTTTCTGCTATCAGCTATGAACAGCACAGCACTCCAGCTGAAATCAAAGGACTCATTTCTGAGCAGTGTTAATTGTCAT
The DNA here is from genome assembly GCA_013398015.1 of Oreocharis arfaki. Classification (NCBI taxonomy): domain Eukaryota; kingdom Metazoa; phylum Chordata; class Aves; order Passeriformes; family Paramythiidae; genus Oreocharis; species Oreocharis arfaki. The sequence continues at coordinate 173,345 of VZRR01011757.1, forward strand.
TAACAAACTGACAACAAAAAGATACTTTTCCCTCTGCACTGCTGCAAGCCTGAATGTGGGAAAATACAAAGCCTCTCCACCAACACATTACTCCCCATAAAGCACACTCATGCTGTGCCTTCACTCAACCTACCACACTCTCATGCAGGGCTTTTTCAATTTTCTGTCAACTCAACTAATGTAACCAAGCTAGTGTTTTTCTACAAACTCAGAGAATTATTTTTCAGCCATTTCCCAAGTAGCTGGGAAATTATACACAGTCCAATACAGATTTCCAACGGGATGTATTCTAAGCATAGCCTGTTTTCTGCTCCAGTAAAACTGAATGCCATTCAACCACAAAGAAGAAAGCTTTTTGAAAAAAAAAAAACAATATTGATACATACCATTATCAGAAGCAAGAAATGTTACATTATACATATTGTTTTGCACATATATTGACTCTCTGTCCAGAACAGCTGTAGTGGTTATTTGTCCATTAACAGGGTCAATTTTCAGCCAGTTTGCAGGATCATAAAGTTTTGAGTACCTGTGTATTTAATAATAAGTTGTGTTATTTATCTGCCAACATAAATACTGACAAAAAAGACAGTTACTAGTATTTTAATTTGCATTCTGAACACATTTTTGGAATTTGAAGATAGCATTTTAAAAATTTCCATTTATCAAGCCCTGTCACTAAAATTCTCGGAAATACGTGTTAAAACCAGTCCTGCATTTCAATTCTTGAAGTGCCTTGCCCTGTAAATTATCATGTAACTGGAGGAAATCATACAATTACCATAGACTATACAACATTAATACTCAGACTCAATTAAAATATTCAGTCAGGATCTGTCTTGGTTTCTCTACACCTACAGAGCTGTTCATACTAACTTTCATCTTGTCAGAGTGCTGAGAGCAGGAGAGATAAAAATTGATAGTGTTACAGTTGCACTAACTCACATTATTCTAGCACTTCAGCATCACTTCATTTTCAGAGGCCCTGGTGCTACTGCATGCTTCTCACAGTTTGAAAGAGAAATGTCTTTTAAAACCATTCTTCTATCTGATAAATCTTCCCTTTGGCATTAATTAAATGCAAGCTATCTTAGTATTATCAAAGTCCTCATGCTGTCATTTCTACGATTGTTATGTCCAGAAATGAGCAAAATATCACAAAACAGCTAACCATGAATCAAGAGAAAATAAAATTGCAATAATCTTGATTTTGGAAGGAAAGACAGAACTTAAAAGTTCTGGAGTTTCTTCTACATGAGCTAAAGAAAAAAAAGCTGGATAAGGTGAGTCCTGACCCACGGTCAGCCAACAGCTTAGCTCTGCAGATAACGATCATGTTTTATACAAGGCATGCTCATGTAGCTTAAGTTTTACACGTAACAAAAATTATGATCAAATTATGATCACAGCTATTAGTACAAGAGTTCACAGACAGACAACAGCACCACTCTGAATTGCTGGAGAAAAAATTAAAAGAAAACCCTTCAGATTTCATCAACAATGTGATTTTGCTGCCATGTGAAAATTACTGGTGGATTTAAATTGCAAATGATCTTAGTTGACAGAAGCACGTGTATGCTCTGACTGAATTTGTTGGGATGGAACATACACTTTACCGCAGATGCCTAAGCGCACTCTACCTTGATGAAATGGGACATAGGTTGAGAAAACGACCCAGTTTACTCAGGCACCTATGAATACTGGTCAGTTCACTTTCTCTACAGCCAAAAGTCCCTTTGGAGAGAGCTGCACAGAAACCACAGGATGTGTTGGGATAGCTGTGTGCTACAGTAAATGCAGTCATTCCATGTCACCTCTTTGCTCCCCACCCACTCCATAACAAAGATACTGCGAAATGTTTATATGGACCTTAGAGACGTTTGCTGCATGTAACGATCGGGGTCCTGAGCAGTGAAAGTTGTCAACATGCTCCCAGCAAGAAGCCCTTCCTCCTGACGCACGAGCTTGGGGTTTGGAACAAAATAGGGGCTCTCATTCACATCAATGACCGTAATGGACACAGTTGCTGTTGACTGAGGAGGATGCTGAATCCCCTTAGCCAAAGGCACTTGATTTTCTGCAGCTACGGTAAGTACAAACATCCTGTTGGTCTCGAAGTCAATAGGCTGGGAAGAGCAAAGAGCAAGAAGTGTTAAAGTTTACTCACAGTAGCAATGGACGCAGTAACATTTTACATTTAAAGCACAGTTTTGAAGACTACTTGTACTGCTTTTCTCAAAAATGAGCACGGAATCTGAAGAGAACACAGTATCATCACCTCAGCACGAGTCCCTGGGCTGGGGTTTTGCTCAGTAGCAGCAGCAGTAGTTTTGAAGTCAGAAGAGCTAGAAACTTTGTCATTCCTGGATTTAACTTACTCTGGTACTGCCATTAGAGACAAATGAGGAAACAAATAGTTAAATCACAAAATGATGAAGAAGCCCCTAGCTTTGTGCCAGGCACTCACATGTGCCTCCTGATGATCTCTCTAGGGGAGAGAAAGCTGCCTCTTTCTGTCAGGAGGATAAAAGTTTCCTTCAAACAAGTTCATGACCATAGCAATTCCCAGAGATTAGAGATTCTCATGCCCTCAACATCTCACTAGAAAGACACTCGGTAATCCCAGCCAATCTCATTTCTGGTATACCTACAGCTCCCATCTTCCCAGTGAAGACAACTTTCAGTCTGTAGACTTCCTCACTGAGACAGAAGTACAACTTAAGGAGAACTGAAAACAGTTTGAGTTTAGGGTTCCTCTGTCATGCTGCATAGGGTTGAGGCATTCCTGGAGACAGAATTTGCCTCTGTACTATGCACTGTACTACTCACACAGATTCCAGACTGGAAGAAACCCTGCACCTTACAGGGGCATTTGGCACGTGACAGTATGAAGTAAGTGACAAGAGACAATCTAATCTTCATTACAGGTTGACAGACCAACCCATGGCACTGCCAATAAAAACTGTAGGCAGGTTTCCAACTCTTCCTCTGTCTGGGCACTTCAAGGAGTGCTAAAAAGCACAGACACTCACATAATTCTTCCTGGAAGACTGCAATATACCAATTGGCACCTCTGGGGAAGAGCAGTTATAAACCAGAGACAGTTCTTAAAAAAACCCAGTGTGAATTACCATTAATGCTGTATGCAGCATTAATGCTTGTCACCTAGATGCTGGGAGGATTAAAATCAAACAAAATGAAACAAAACAATGAAAAAAAAAAGAAAAGAAAAATTGAATTTTTTAATTTCCAAACGGGAATACAGGTATCACACATTTGACTTTGAAATGGATCAGCCAAAACCAGAGCAGGCCAGCTCAGAGACGAGGCACTTATCTGAGGGTCATGAGGAAAGGTGGCTACTGCCTGAAGGTTTAATTATAGAACCACATTGTTATTATCACTTGAAATAAGTCATCCCTCAACACAGAGCTGTGTTGGCTAGAGAATGAAGATAGACAGGTTATTCCATAAAAGGTATTTAAATGAGGTTTTAAAAATAGCCAGTCTTTAAACGTCTCATGTAGAAGTACCCTCCCACCTATCATTTTTTCCTCTCTGATTGTGCTTTGACTGCCTCTGTCTGTTCCTAAATGGAACATCTTGACATAAAATGTGCAGACAACATGCATGACTACTAATTGAGGAGGTAGGAAGTTGCTCCTTTAGACTAGCAAAAAATACTAAGCAGACACTTTTTCACAGAGTAACTTCTAAATTTTGGCAAATAAAGCTTCACAATCTGTAATTTTAAAATCTTATCCTGATTTTTAAAACTGATCTGATGGAATACTACTGACTATACTAATAGCATAAGCAAGGTAACACTCAAAGAGACTGGTTGCTAAGTTCTACAAGACAGACACTGCCCATTCATTTTACTCCAGATTCGTGCTGGCCTTGGGAATTCACATTTCCGCCCGTTCAGTGCTCTCCCACTGCTTCCATCTCTGCCGAACCCTCTGGACCGCAAGCACGCCTCACCTTTACGACAGTCACCAGCCCATCGTTGCTGTTGGGATCGGTGAGGATGGTGAAGCGGCCTGTCGGGTCTCCTCCGGTCATGCGGTACATGGCGTTCCAGGCCGGCGTGTGGGGCTGGTCTTTATCCGTTACCGTCAGGTTCGCTACGATCACATCCACCCTGTTCTCCGGTACTTCCCCGTAGAACTGCAAAAACCACGGGAACACTTCACCTCATCTGGAGAAGCATGCAAGAGCCACACCTTGTGAACATTCATCAAAGTGGGGCAGCCCATTTCTCTTCTCTGGATCTCTGACAATTTATCTACTGAAGTTTACCTGAGGCCACCCAGAGAACCAATGGCTTGATTCCCTCGTCAGCTTTTGCCTTTTGGCCAAAAGCAGAACACTGTATATAAAGGATATATATTCTGCACATATTTTAATTCTGCCTGCCAGTAGAGTATTTAATAAGTAATAAATATTTACTGTCTGTGAATATAATGAGAAAAACAGAGAATGGTTATAAATATGCACATCCTTCAGTAACTCCTATCCTGTACTTACAGTCATGGCAGTGAACTCTGGAGGATTGTCATTGACATCTGTCACAGCGATGACAGCAGTTGCTGTGTTTGAAAGACCATATGTTGGGTTTCCTTCCATGTCCGTAGCTTGAATTATTAATGTATATTGTTGTACTTTCTAAAATACAAAATGACAACATAAGTTTTAGACAAAACTAACATTACCATAGGACAGCAGGTGTTCCCAAAATTGCACTCCACTAAGCAACGGAGCCCATCACACTGTTTATTCTCATTAGCATCACCCAAAATGACAGGAGTAAAGTTTGTGCCACAGGAATACAGAAGCAGGTTGCTTATACTGAACTACTGTCTGACTTTCTTCAAAGACCATCAAGGAAAGGACAGGCTGACTGCTTCCTATGCTAACAAATCGACCCCCTTTGGACAGTTAATGCATGATCACAGGTTTAACAACGCTTTTCAAACGGGGAAAAGAGAACCAGAGTGCAGTTTATACTATAACAGGGAAAGTCCTCAAAAGCATTTGAGAGCACTGAGCCAAGGCAGGTTTGTTGGCCAAACGGCCACAACTGCCAAGGTTTTGTTTCAGCCAAGCCTGAGTAAAAAACTGCTGCTGCAACTTCTTGTGATCTCTATGGAAACCAAAGACGTGGCCAACAGGGACGAGTAAGGGCACGGGGAGAAAGGGGGAGGGAAGCACCAAATGAGCTATTTCCATAAATGTTAAACATCCCGGCCGAGCATGGCGGCCGAGGGCCCCCTCTCCCCCCACTGCTGCTAACAGCCCTTGAGCTGGGCACTCGCTCCCCCCTCACAGCTGGAGCAGGGCCAGGGTCCCTAAGCACCAGAAATGCCTGGTGGAAACCTGACCTCAGCCTGGTGAGCTGTTTAAAATGACATTGACAAGGTTCTGTTAAAAAAAAAAAAAAAAGGAAAAATCCTAAGGATGTTTTCTGTACAGAGTTGCTGCAAAGTTTATTTTAACTCAACTGCACTCAAATATTGTGGATGCTCCTTCATTTACCAGTTCATCATCCTTCCTTGGAGAGAGATGTTACCATTCAGTTCTTCCCAAAAGACGGGACACAAACAAAAGGAGCTGCTATTACTTTCAAACAGCTCTTCCACAAATGGTTTAGTAACACTGGCAAAAAACTGTTGGCAAACTAAAAATATTTCAAGAAAAGCCTATTTTTATGTTTTGGGGGTTTTTTTTCCACTCAGTGCATTACTTTCTTCCACTGTCTAAGGAGTGGGGTATATGACAGATTACTTCTTGTGGAAACAATTTATAGAATCACAAAACATGCTGAGTTGGAATGGACCCATCAGGATCAGAGTCCAACTCCTGACCCTAAGGAGGACACCCCAAGAATCACACCATTTACAAAACAGAATTACAGGTATTGATACAAAGAATAAGCAAGGACAATTCCACTGATAGTATTTATCTCTTTCAAATTTTGGCCAGATAGCATGACAGACATGAGAGGTTTAACAGTTGTCATATTTTCAAGCAGCAAATGTGAGTCACTGAATAGAAAGTTTTTAAAACAAGCTGTATGGATCTTTATCTCCTACTGAAGATAATGATTTATGCTCATGCCCTCTTTCACACAGAAACCCCAAATGTGTATTGCTATATATGCATCCCACGATTCTTTACAGAAGTAAGATTAGTATTAAGTCTACAGAAATGCAGTATAGATGTTTAATAATGCATAAATATATATATGAATTCTGGCTTGGAAAATATACTTGCAAACTGACCTTCAAAAGGCTTTAAACATCCTAAAGGTTTCCTTCATGACATCAACAAGAGAAGCAGTCATGAGGGAATCAAAGAAATACTTTTACCACTTTCATCCAGGAAAAAAATCATACTTTACTTACTGTGAAGCAATAAAATCTAAAGCAGTATTGAAGCAAACCTCACTGCCATATGATTCTATGTTATTGAAACAGCAGGTGCTTCTGATTCATCTGGGTCTTAACACATTGATCCCAAGAAGCAAATTTCATTAAGGAAACTCCATTATTATTACACAGAGACTCAGCTTCCTTACAGTCATCTTATTTAATTCCAACAGAACCAGCACACTAGAAACTTCCCCAGAAAGAGCCCCAAAAGACAGCATATCAGTGCTTTGTCTGGTTCCTTGGATTTTCCCCTCTTCCCAGCACTCACATAAAGCAAATCAACTGCTGGGAGTGAAATTTCAGAAATCAACAAGCACACAACTTTCCAAGCATGGGGAGGTAGGTCTCCTCTTTCTACTGTGGTTTGAGAAGCAGCCAGGAATAAGCTGTGGAGCATGTGTCAGCAGCCTGCAGAGAGACTTAGCAGCAACACATCCAAAAACGAACTGGCAGCTTCAAGAAAGAACGCAGACCTCATCAGTTCACGTCTTTCCACTTCAACACAAGCCAAATAAAAGAGCACTTCACTGAATTAACCTCACGTGAGGCAGGAATGTCAGTGTGTAAATTTAAATACCCTGCCTGACTTCTTCAGCACCTCCAGCAGTAAGGCAGATGTTTTAATGCTGAAGTGAATTCCACAGCAATAACGGAAGAAATAAGAGCAGCTGGATCTCATGAAACAGCATCTTTTGAGATAACAAATGAAAGATTTCTTCTGCCTTAAGCTGAGTTTCCTTACCTAAGCAAATCTCCTCCTGTGCATGTTAGCACAGATAATGCATTGTGCATGTTAATATAAAATACCAGCAGATGAGGAATGCTATCAGAGGAACTACTTTTTTTTTTTCTTATGCCTACAACACTTATGCTCCCATAATGTGTCACATTATCTAAGAATTTAAAATTATCTCCAGCATTTTATGACTTTAATTAGAGCTTTATAAAGAGAGACAAGACTTATAGAAAAGAGTGGAAAGGCAGAAGTGGGCAGACGAGCTGGGGTACAGGGACAACAAGGCACTCCCTGGCCCACTGTCAGAAGACGATTCAGCTTTTGCTTTCTAGACTCCTGGTCATTTCAATTTAATTGACTTCTACAAAATGACTCAGGAAATGGAGGAAGCAAAGCAATGGCTTGGGAAGGAAACCATTTTATCTCATATTAGTCTAATTTAATATTTGAATGATTTAATGTTAATCATTAATATCCAACATGTTCAAGAAATGTTTATATATACGCATTTGGGTATCAGTAGAGTGATCCATCAGGAAAATTGATGGTGAATGACAAGGCTTTTCCAGCTGTTAATGTGAGGGTCTAAGCTCCACAGGCAGCTGGTTTCTTCCGAGTTAAATCTCTCCAGTATAGCTAGTCATCAAGTGATAAAACCTCAAGAATTATCGCTATGTCCTTCTGAAAGTTCATCTGTCAAAGATGACCAGGGGATTTTAAAAACAAGGGCAAAGCTGCCCATCATTCTTTTAATTTAATAGGGCAATACTGTAAAGTTCAGGGTTTTCTTTTGCTCAAATCCCTTCTCTTCAAAATCAACTTAAATAGAATGAATGTTACTAAAACTTAAGAAATTAACTGCAATATCTAACAGTCTGTTTAGCTTTTTAAATCTTCTGATTGCCCCTTTCAAACTGAAATGCATCAGAATATTAATAGCAAACACAAAACTTCAGAAAGGATTTTTATTCTCCATTTTAAATAACCATAAACAAGCAGCTAAACGATGAACAGCAAATCCAGTACTTTGGATTTAATGAGCTAAAATGAGGTTAGTAAAACAGAAGTTGAAACAAGATGTGCTCAAAAGAGATTTGTTTGGATTTTATAGCTTGTTTATCAAATAATGCTTATCTCCTGTGAAGTTTTTGAGTGGTTTAAAAGCACAGTTAGAGCGACAGATTTGGAGTTAGGAGGGAAATATTTTTATTCCCAACCTCACAGATGGGTGAATCAGAGCAGAGGATCTGGCATCCTCCTTCTCCAGTGGTGGGCACAGTGAAGAGCTGTCTAGACAGAATAGACCTTGCCCAGCACGTAGCAATGAATTCCTGACAGATTATTTCTTTTTATTACTATTATTGCATTACTCTGCTTTAGTGTGTACCTGATTCTTAAGAGCAAACAGGCTTATGGGACAAGATCCTTTCCGTGACCCCACATAGCCAAAAGTAACTACGTGTATGGAATATGTAGGTCCAATTTTCATCCCTAACATAATTTTCTCTCCTCTGAGTTTTTGTACCCTGGGACTAGGACAATGACCAGTGTAAACAAGGTGAAGAAAGGGAGTAAGTTAAGACTGAGGAGGGGGAGAAATATTTCACAGCATTACAAAATTTTTTGGACTAGAAGTGACCTTAAAGACCATCTAGTTCCAGACCTCCAGTCCTGGGCAGGGATACCTCCAAATACAGCAAGTTGCTCAGAGCCCCATCCAACCTGGCCCTGAACACTTTGAGGGATGGGGCATCCAGAACATCTCTCGGCAAGCTGTTGCAGTGTCTTATCATCCTTTACAGTAAAGAATTTCTTCCTTTTACTTCATCTAAATGCACCTGCTTTCAGTTTATAGACATTTCCCCTTACCCTATCTCTTTATGCCCTTACCAAAAAACCCTCTCCAGGCTCTCCTGTAGACCCCATTTAAGTACTGGAAGGCAGCAATAAAGTCTACCCAGAGCCCTCTCCTCCCCAGGCTAAACAGACCCATCTCCCTCTCAGCCTGTCTTCATAGGAGAGGTGCTCCAACCTTCTGACGATCTTCACATCCCTCCTCTGGAATTGCTCCAGGCAGGTCCATGTCTTTCCTGGGCGAAGAACCCCAGATCTGGATGCAGCACTCCAGGTGGGGTCTCACAGGAGCAGAACAGAGAAGGGGAATCACTTCCCTCGACCTGCTGGCCCTGCTGCTTCTGATGCAGCCCTGGATATGACTGCCTGCAAGTGCACACAGTCAGCTCATGTCCAGCCTCTTATTCACCCCCACCCCCAAGCCATGCATCTTTACAATACTAAGTGCAACCTAGCCCACAGGATTAAGACCTGCCATACCTCTCTGTCAAGCCCAGCTGCTACAGTGATAATGTCACCAGTTTCATTGTTGATTGTAAACATGTTTGGAGAGGGGCTGCTCGGGGCCTGTGACAAGATTCTGTATCTCAGCATCCCATTCTGGGCGTTGGGATCATCAGCATCGATGGCAGTAACGGTCATCACGTAGGTTCCTAGCAGCAGGACAAATAATTGATGTTATATAAACAGTTTACACTCAGATTATACAAGATCACTTTAAAAGCAGTGGTCAAAGCATGTATTTCTTTTGGTAAAAGCTGCACATTCCTTCTTTACTTAAAACAAACTGGCTAAACTCAAGACTCACCAACAGAGTAATTAAAATACATAAGAGGAGATAAAAATACTCTATGTTTATAAAATACTAGACTTGCTCATAACTGAAGAAGCTGCATAAACAATGAAATCCTACAGTTCTGCCACAAATAACATTTCTGTAACAGGAGAACATCTCATGTTTAGATACTTATGTTATTAATTGGGCCAAAGGAAATATACTTATTGTTCAGAATTGTTGGACATACTGATAGTGACTGAAAATCAATATAAATAATCCTTCTTCAAAAGTCTTTGAGATATATCTCAAATGCCAAGTAAACACTGCAAAGTTAGAAAACACATTTCTGGTGCTAACCTTTAATTTTGCACTTCTGACAAATTAAGAAAGTGGTTTCAGCCATAGTGCAAACTTTAGTCTGAGCTGATTAGAATTTTAATGAGATCTGAACAACACTCAGGTTTTCTCGAGAATTCAAATGACACTGATTTCAAATCCCAGTATTTGCAAAGCCTCTGGGAATCAAAACTAGAACTGGATCTAGTGACATTTCGGAAGTCTCTTATACCCTGACCTGTCAACTAAATGAACATCAATGTCTATCATAAAAATAAACGTAAGAACTATGATGTTATAATTAGGATTTTCAAAAACATGAACCAGAAGTCATATTCTTAAAGCCTTCCCTGGTTTTAGTTCATGTACATAGCAATTCTGCCTTTTGGAAATGAATCCTAGCATGCTAAAAAGTGCATTATAAATAAGGTGAAATAATAAGATAGTATCTGAGATTTTGCTCATCACACTGAAGACACCTTTCAAAGTATTCTAAGGTCTATTACCCCCTTCATCACACCTTCAAAATAATACTGTAAATATGATACTTAGCCCATGTATTACCTGGCTTTGATCCCTCAGGGACTGTCCCATTCCAAACCTGGTGTAAGAATTCAGGTCTATTGTCATTCATGTCAATGACATTAATAACAATGTCAATAGGATTTTCCACCTGGTTTCCATTTACATCCACTGCGTGTGCTCTCAGCTGCAAAAATCATTAAAAGTATTGGAATATGCACAATGTACAGGTGCAAATAAATACAGTAATAGTGACAAGTAGTTTCAGGCCAGACATTTTTAGCTCAGTGTATTTTGTTATCTGCCACTGCTCCCTCATATTGACCTTTTAAAGTTTTCAAGTTGTTAATCAAACTGATGTTCTGACTTCCAAACTATTCTAAATTGCAGACTTCCTTCTTCAATTTGATGAAAATTATTTTACATCATGTAATTTTGATTACTACTAGTTCCTACTGTCATATAAAATTCTGGTTTTAATAATGACTATTAGAAAGCATTCTTTAAAAATATGCAGATTTAAATGTAAATCTTTGTATTTAGACCAGAGCGCGGCCATTGCTAGGGAAAAGAGCAACTTTCTCCAGTAGCAGTACTGCTGATGCCTGTTATATACATTTATACACACACATATCTTATGGCTACAAAACTCCTAGAAAGCAGCAAGATGGCATTATTAACTCACCACTCTGGAAATGACTCATATAAACATAAATTCCTGAGTCAGTAAATCTTGAATTGCAAATGACAAATGCTCAGTTAAAATCTTACGGATGCCGGAGCAGTTGTTTGAGAGAGCCTTTCACCCACGCCTCTCCCCCCCCAGATGTTTCCTGCTGTGTCCTCTGTTTGGGAGAAGCACTTAAGGGGCTCCCCGGAGCACAAGGCAAGGAGTGTTTTAATCCACAACATGCTGGAGAACTCTCTCCAGGGGCTGGGTGACTTCTGCAACAATTTCAGCATCGTTTCCCGAAAGCACAGAGAACTTTAGGTCACAGCCTGCTCTCCCTCTTCCTTGAAACTTTCCTTTTCCACTAATACTGGAATCTGTGGTCTACTTGGTCAATTTCTTTAGAGCAAAGAATATAATTTTCATAAAGCTGACAGACCTAATTTACAATTCTATTAAAATGCTTGGATTTGCCCCTAAAATAAAAATTGGTATGTTATTCTTCCCATTCATTTCTCAAATCACAGCTGCTGTAATTTTAATAGCAGTCACATCCTAATTTAAGTTGCTGAATTAAAAATAAACTTTTGGAAAGTATACAATTCAGTGTAGACTGTGATCAATGGCCTGTACTTGAAATATAAGCCACAGTATCCATATTTCAATCTTTTAAAATTACTTTATCTAAATACATTTAATCACTGTTTACATATGTTAATGTATTTAAGCTGCTTAAATATAGTAAGAGTTAGCCTTATTAAGTACAATAAATACAAATCTGCTACAAACTCTTCAAATCATATCTCATACAAAACTAAACGCTGGCTGCTCAAGTCATGTTTGAAGCAGATGTTCATCTTCAATTTGATAATCTGATTTATGGTAAATTAAACTCTTACATGAAAAGAAGCAATCTGCTCCCGGTCTAAAGGCTTTGTCACCGACAGCTGTCCTGAGATGGGGTTGATGATGAAGATGCCTGTTGGAGGCTGGTCAGCTCCTGGGCCAGTCACACTGTACCGCAGTGAAAGGCTTTTATCACGATCGGACCTAATCTGCGTGTCAAAAAAGATGAAGTTTACATCAGCTAGAAACAAGCTCAGGATGGCACTGCTGCTGAGACAAACAGCAGCTCTCTTTATTTTCTCCTTGCTCCTTAAGCTGAACTTGCAAAAATAATTATTCTGGAAATGGTACAGAGTTGGTATAAAGTCTGAAGTTTTCAACAGCACTCTTTGTTAGAAAGCTGGTCACTGAATATTCAGAAACATAAAATTATCCCTGCCTATTTCTCAGAATAAAAATGATTCGTGTTAAACAAAAACAAGTAAGAATTTTTAACTTAAGCAGAATTGTTTTGATCTTATAGAAAACACATACTATCATAAAACTACACATAAAAATCTAGTTCGCATTTTTCCCCTTCTCCTATGCCTTCCCAGCCCAAAGCTACAGACTCTCTTCCACTACAGGCCAACTTGCCATTTTTGCTTAGACTGAACTTGTTTCATCTTCCAAGGAAAGAGCTGAAGGACAGTGTATCTGTGAGGAGCAGCTGAATCACCAGCACACACATCAAACAGAACAGAGTGCAACTGTGTCCTATCAACTTGGGCTAATGTTCTGCCAAGTTCCAACAAATTGATCATAACCAGCCACTACCATGGCTGGAAGCCAGCCCAGAAGCGGTGCTTGGCTCCTTGCAATGGCCCCTTCTGGGCAGCAGAGTCCTGTGGAACAGCTGCCATCCTCACCCCACCAGATCCTGTCTCCTTTGGCCTCTTGGTGCACTCTGCTTCCTGCTCACTCCCACACCATTTCCCAGGCAGAGAACTCCAGCGCAGGAGACTGGAGAACTCCTGAACCAGCAGAGATACCCCTTAACACACTTACCACACAAAACAACGTCATCTTCCACCAGTACAGAAGCATATGGACAACTTAAACCCCAGGAAATTAGATGTATCCCAGCATGCAATGCAGAGGTAGGAACAAGAAACCAGCCCGAAAGACTCTGATAAATGTCTGGACGATGAACAAGACATCATTTACACAAAATCTCTTCAAGAGCTCTCTGAGGGATACTGAAACCACACTTCTATTAACTTCCTTACCCTAACTAATTCCTGAGGAAAAGGTCCTTTGGAATTTTCTGGTAGGTTGATTGGAGGAATAACCCAGTCTCTCTTCTGCCTCTTCAGAGGGCTGCTGTGCTTGTATTGTTGCCATGGAAATATGATTTCTTCAATTTTCCTTTGGTCCTTCCCCAGGTACGAGATAAAATTAAGCACAGTTAGTAGGAGAATTACTAGTAGACATCATAAAGTAACTCAGGTACAACTACATAATTGACTGAAAGGCTGTCTTTCCTCTCTGTTCATCGAACTGTTTTATTTGAATTCACAGTGCAGTTTCAAAACAACCAGTATCATTTACAACTGCATTGCAAAACTGTAAGAACCCTTTTTTCCTTAACTAGGAGGAGAAAGGGAATTATAAACCATTTATAACACGTCACTACTGTGTAAACTGTTCTGCACTTTCTGAGAAGTAGTTAGTATTTTGCAGAATTTAATAGTATATGCCTTTATGTATTCCTCATTAGCCAGAGCTTCAGCTCAGGTAATGTGCTACTGTACACTAAATTTAGAAATGGGTGTGCTATAATGTAATTTGAGTTCCAAGAGAAGTTTAATACATACTGGTAAGGAATGTCTCAAATATTTATGACCCCATTAAATCTCACAGAATTAATGCTGTAATTATTTTAAACCTATGTCATCCATGATGGATGTAGTAGATGACCCACTTTACACACTGGGCATTAATCTCTGCTGGGTGTCAACATTGCCTTCCTATTCCCTTCTGTATCTGCAGTCATTTCGTCCTTTGGACGACAGAACACACAGCTAGTTTGCTTAAGGTTGGAAACAGGGTGACAGAAACATTTTCAAAATCTTTTAAAAGAAGAACTTTTCTTTTAATCTAATTGACTATGTCACAGAGTATGAACAGATGCCCAACTGAAGGCCAAATTCTACTATTCTGCACTCTGTTGATGGTAAGGATACCTGAACAGTGTCTTTGGAATAAACAGGGCATGCTCTGGCACATCTAAGCATCTGCTCTTTTACCATGCTTCCATGAACAAAATGACAGTATTTCCATTGTTAAAAACATGCCTTAGCAGATTTAACACAATCACCAAGTAAGCAAACAAAAAAACGAGGATTACACAGCAGTGGTCTCCAGTGTGTTCTCGGGAAAAATGCCTTGCATAACCACATTACCTATTTTGACATTATGCTTAAATCTTTAAAGAGTACCTATTATAGGTATGTTAATGTATGAAAAAATTTTGTTCTTTATCTGTAAACTAAGCACTTCTTCACTAAGGAGAAGGCAATAAACAGCAGGCAATGGGTACTAGAACAGAAAAAGGCAGAGAATCTAACATGCTTTTTCTGAAGTAAATACATTGCTAATTGCATATTGCTGTCTCTGATTTTTGTTACAGTACATGGTTTATCCTATGGCAGCTTCCAGCAGAGGGAGACTATCTTCCTTACCAAGCAGTGCTGGAATCATGAATAATTTACAATCTCTGATTTGATTATGACGGGACAAGACAAAGCCAATATTCCCTGCCAGAAGTGCTTTCCTACTTACTGCTTTAAATCTACAGCTCCCATCTAATAAATGTGACTGATGCATTCTATCACAGATTTGTTTATTTTGTGGTTATATTTAAGCACTTGAATAAATACTGTAATACCTTCAAGCAATTTAAAATAAAGAAATGGCTGAGTGAGACTTAAATTCAGGTATAAATCTCAAGCTATACAAATAAAAAGCTCAAACAAAGAATCTCATATAGTTCAACAGGCATGTCTTTCCATACCTTAGCAAAACTACAAAATAAAAGCCTATAGAAGTTCCTTCTAAAGCTCCAGCTTTGCATGCACTAGGTGTCCATTAATAACCTGGTTCTTGGAGAGGTGCATGACAGGCAAAATAAAAAACCTATTTTTGGGCCTCTTTGTGGAGATACATTTATACAGGCTGCACTTAGCTGTTGTTTTACCTTTTCTGAAGCCCCTGTGAAGGCTGGTTCAGGGGTTAGCTTCACTCTCATTTGCCATTCTTGCTGGGTTTCCTTGTCTTGAGCAGACACGACAAACTCTGTGGGCTCCGCTGAAAGTTGAAAGCTTCGCTCTGCATAGACCACACCATCTTCACCTACTCTGAAATCTTCTGGCTCACTGCTCCCAAAGTGTATTTTTTTGTTTCCATCACAGCTTCGAAATCTCACTGTAAAACAGATGCAAAATAACAAACAAAAAAATTTGAAAAAGCGGGCCACTTGAATTCACTGTGACATAAAATGCACCAAGAACCAACTCAAAAGCAGAGATGTTGAACTAGTTGCTGCTATTATCACATGCAATTATGAGTTAAGAGCTGTACTTTAGGAGACAGTCCACACCTTGTAACAATGATATTCTTCTGCGGACTGCTAGGCAGAGATTGTAGCCCTAGACAGGAATAGCCTCCCTCCTACAAATTCACCCCACTACCAGCAAGAAAATAATCTCCTTCCATATCCTATGCAATGTTTCAGTTGGCTGCCAGTCCACGGCTGCAGGAATTCAGACCTCAAGCCTCACAAAGATCCAGTCAAGCCAATTCATTAAAAACACTCAAAAAATTTAATTACACTGCAACCACAACTGCAAACACAACCGCAAACACAACCTTCGTGCTTGGACCTTCGCTGCCAATGTGGGTAAGGCAGAAACTCTGAAATACGTTAAAAACATTAAATTCTGTGCCCACAGCCTGTGATTCAGCTGTGTCATCTCAGGAAGACTACTTATGAGTTCTGGGAGTTTCCTCATACCTCAATGACAAGATGGAGGAGGCAGTAAATACCTCACAGAGAAAACCTATGTTAAAGACCTTGAGTTTTTGTTTTGGTTTGGGTTTTCGTGCTTGGTTGGTTGGTGGTTGTTTGTTGTTTGTTTGTTTTAAGCTATAGTATGTACCACACATCTCCCTTTATCTACTTAGGAATAACCTACTCTTGTTTAATTCCCTCTTTCCTTCCTTTTGTCGTGTCTGAAAGACACACACTGGAACAAGAAGTCAGTAAAACCGATTATATAGTTAATGATGTGTTGTGCACAAAACAGAACTGGTAACAGGTTACTGCCTTCTCTACCCAATTCTTTTCACCACCACTTATCTTCCAGGTTGCTGCAAGTAATAGTAAGTAAAAAACGAAAGTGTGCTTTTATAACCAATGATTGTTCTTTAATGTTTCCAAAGCATTATGAAATATTTTGATTGTATGGGCAATAGAAGTGCAAAATACCATTATGAAGATTGTGCTGAAATCCACACAGTGAAGATGAAATGAGGCTTTATGCCTCATTTCAGTTATTGGACTTCTTATATTGCGCTAAACCATGCACAAGCTATTTAGCTTCAAAACCTAAAGGTCCTTCTCAAGAAAAATCACTACCAAATGTCATGCATCATATGCTTTCTTCTGTAATGCATTGTTTCCAGGAAGGTACAGAGAAGAATCATACGTTTTTTGTATTTGAACTTCAAGAAACAAGCTGATGTTCAGATGACAGACTAAATTTCTTTCCTTACTGCACCCTTTCAGTTACCTCAGTTATCCAGAATCCCCCATATGCCCTCTCCTGACAGAAAAGACTAATTTAAAAGGGTCCATCAGACACAAAAATGAGACAAAGCAGAGCACTACTCTCAATAATAGCACTACTCTAAATGATGCAGCATCAACTTTCTTAATTTTAATCTTGCTGGACTGGGCAGGGATACTGCTCTTTCCAGGCAGATCCCAGAGTTCAAAGGTCTTTTCCTGTGAAAGGCCAGCCTCACCTTGGGGAGAAGAGCATGGCATGTCAACAAAGCACTGAGCCCGGGAAGAACAAATCTGCTTGGGTAGAAGGCTAAAGCCTCACCAGCAGGGCTGCTCCTGTGATCCTCCTTGCAGAGGTTGCCTCTGGTCTTCCTCATAAGCAGAGAGAGTGCTTTTCTAAAATTCTAATAAATACTCAGCCTCTCACATAAGTTTTCATATTTAAGCAATTCCTATGGCTCCTCAAGTCCATCCTACCTGCTTTATCAGGTACAATGACTTCCTTTCCTATAATCTACAAGCTACAGGTCTGCAGAATTTGGAGAAGGTGACAGATTCTCTGGTTTGCTGTTCACATGGGAGAAGAAAATTAACAGGCAGAAGGTCCAGATCCCAGATGCCAACCATCCCACTGACCTCTCACTTTTTTCAACATAGGCCTTGCAGCTTGAGTCAGCTCACTGCAATACTATCTGGAAATGCAATGGCCAGCTGATAAAATGCATGATTCCAAGCCAAGAATATAAAACTACTACTTAAAGCAACTATTCCAGTACGTAGAAATCATCACCACAGTCCTAATCCTGTAATTCTGACTGGCCCACTTTCCACCCCCCGGGGTAGACTGTATTGCCCAGTACAAAAATAAAACGATGTCCAAGAAGAGCTTACTCTTGGACTAGTGACAAAAGTCACTACATTTAATGATATAAGAACTTAATGACTGACTATTAAACAGTGCTATTTGTACTTGGCTACAGAGGGACACACCACCCAGACCCCAAGCATGGAGGAAGATGAGCATCCTTGGAATGCCACCACTGTTCACAAATAAAACTCTCAGAAAAAGTTCACAGCTCATGTAAGTCAAAAAACCCGAAAAACACCAGCCAGCAACATAACCCATAGCTCTGTGCCTCTGTTAACATCTCATCTTAACTACAAATGCTCTCAAATCTGCTTTTCAAAAGACCGTCTTGACCAAAAGGACAAAGAGCAAAGCTAGCTCCACATCTGGCTCTTCTTAGACTTACTTCCAAAAAGTACAAGAGTGGGAAAGAGAATGAAGATTAATCTAAATTTTGATCATTACTGTTTGTCAAAAAGGTGAAAGCTAAAATGAGTATTTGTCATTATGGTTCAAAAGACTAAGATATTACAACAATATTATATAAAAAATTATGTCCTAACTATTGGACAGTAACAGAATATATTCATATTTCAGATATTCAAATTCATAAAGAAGAAGACAACTTCTTTTCCCCCATCTCCTTAGATACAGACTCCAGCAGCACAAAAATAAAAAAACAAAAAAACAAAAAAAACCCCACCACCCTGCTAGCCACTTCATTGATATTCTTCCTCCAGGCGACTGTGTATTAAGAAATTCAATGAAAATCCCTTCCTCTGACAGTACCCTGGTAAAACATATAAAATTGTCAATGTGAGAATTATTCTCCCTTTGCAAGGAGCACACATTAACGAATTATAGTCAAGTATAACCATCTATAATTAAATTCCCTTGACAGAGTACAGGTTGTGCAGTAGCTACTCTCCCCCCAACCACATGGTTATCAGTCTTGTAAATTCGATTTAGATCACTTTGCTTCATTTTTCAGTGTTCAACTAGTATGAACAAAGAGTGATTTCTGACAGTAGGTTTTTAGGCAAAGATTTTTGCTTTGCAAAAATGCTACAGGAAATATTTTCTTACTGTGAATAATGACTGCTTATGCAACCATGTTCTTTCCTAAAAACCACAGGAAAGGGAGGCATGCTTTCCCCAAGTCACTTTATGTTGAGAGATCAATCACAGATGTTTTTTCCACTTAAAAAAAGGTTAACTAGATATAACCTCTCTGCAGAATCTTACTCACTTTATATGCAACAGAAAGAGTAAACAAGTATCTGATTTTACTGCTTTTTAATAACACTCTGCATAAATGATCAGATAAGAGTATCACAATCCATAAAAATAACTCATGGATTTTTAAGTATTTCTGAGTATCCTGTGCATTTTCTGAAAGTATCTGCTTTTCAGAAGTGTATTATCTGAAAGCCCCAGGAAGTATTCAGCCAAACTCAAATACAACTGTTTCAGTTTTAAAGAGAATACCTTTGGTCATATCAAAGTAGTAATATGCAACATGGGAGTACATGCACTGAGTTCACAGGCTCAAAATAAGGTTGTGCACAAGGATTTATAAAAGTAGGGTCTTTAAACAGAAGAAAAGTTGTATTTAGTATTAGCATATGATTATTATTAAATATTATACCCTAAGACAAAAGACCATTAATACCCTAATTTGAGTCTTTTCTTCTCCTAAAACCAAAGCAAGTATATTCTATTAAATAAAGAATAAAAGAGGACCTCTGAGACTACAACATTGTAAAATGA
Organism: Oreocharis arfaki; assembly: GCA_013398015.1. Taxonomy (NCBI): domain Eukaryota; kingdom Metazoa; phylum Chordata; class Aves; order Passeriformes; family Paramythiidae; genus Oreocharis; species Oreocharis arfaki. Next base: position 192,966 of record VZRR01011757.1, read on the forward strand.
AAATCTACAACTCCATGGTATTAAAGGAAGCTTTCAGTTTAACACTCTTGCATGGAAAGAATTACAACATAGGCATACATGTGTAGTGTACAAAACGTTAAGAACCAGACATGCAAATTCATTTAAAGTGCACTAGAGATCACCACCACTCATGCTCAGGTCTAATGAGATGAATGATTCATAGTATCTATAAAATACATGTCTAACGTCATGTACTTTACAAGTAATCTTCAATTACCTAGAACCATTTCTCAGACAACAAAATCCTTTCCTCAGCTACTCATGTTGGTTTGCACCCTGTGACAAACTACTTCTGCTCTTTTTGTCTTATGCAAATAATACCAGAATTACTTGATCCAAACAAGGACTGAGCAAAAAATCTGATGTTAATAATACAGCCCATTGTACAATATTTCATGAACATATTATATTCATATGCAATACAGAATATTAATACAGAATTTTCATTACTTGTTTTGATCATGAGACTGAGTTTGCCATCTGGATTTTCTGCATTCAGAAAAAATTAAATTCACTTCTAGGTAACATCCACATGCATACAAGCAAACTAGTGTGCTTCCTTCCGTAAATTTGTTGGAACGCTACTCCTCTCGAATGCTTTTCTCAATGCCTAAGCATCAACCTCAAGGCAAAGGCTCACTTAGCAGACATTATGGAAATTGCAACAAATGCCAAGTGCTAACAACACATGTACTTCAGCAACACAGTTAAGAGTGTGCATCATAAAATAGAAAACCTATGGCTATTTAATCCACTTGGGATCGTTTTGCAGCAGACAAAATAAATGGAATAAGAAAGTTTCTCAGGTACAACTACCTACTAGATACCACTTTTACCTCTGACAGAATGAGAAACTATATGGAAACATTCCGCTTGAACAGTCTAGCTATCTGCATACTTAATATCTGAACACTCTCCAAGAACACCCTGTATTCAGCAAGTCTTTACTTCTCAGAGAGAGAAGCAGGAGAAAACTACACAAGAAACCCCATATAATGCCCCCCCCCCACCTTATAAATTAGTAATTTATTCACACTGGTTACTTCTGTATCTGTAAGATGATCTCTTAGTCCTACTGACAGAGTGCACATGCTCATATTTCAGTTCATGGCTTGTTGGAGTGGCATGTGCAATGCCCATGAGACATCCTTTACTATAATTATAGATGACCTTCAAAAGAACTGGGTTTTTAACATCCTGGTGAACTGTCATAATCACAAAGAACTAAAGTACATTCCAAATTGCCTATTCCACCAGCACCTTTAAACTCGGTCTGATTTTAGAACTTCCTGAAACCAGCTTGAAATATTATTAAATATTATTTAATATTTGATTTTCTGATACATGGGTTGTCCCAGCCAGAAAAATGTTGTTTGCAAACATTCTCTGTAAATGGAGAAAATTAGCTACGGAAATTACTGAGTCAAAAAAAATATAAAATATAATCAGGTTATTTCAGGCAATGGCATTTCCCTACCTGTTTTGTAATTCAATTTCTCATTATATCCTTTAGAGATATTTCCATACACCAGTGTTGTTTCTAAAAGATTCTTCTCGTCTTTTTTTCTAAGCCCTTTTTCTTCTCTACTTTTATATTTATGACCTATAATCTATCCCATACTCCAGACCATCCAAAAATCTCAAAGTGCTACTCATTTTGAGCCTTGCTGGAGTTACCAAACTGTGACACTTGAAAAGAAAGCTGGCTGTCAAAAGACAGCTACTTACCAAAGCCTGCTAATTCAATAATTGCTTTTGAAAACCCGTGCCTTGTGCTCAGCACTGTGTTCTGCCACCCCAGCCCACTCCGAGTAGAGGGCTGCTTCAGCAGGTCACGCAAGCCCAACTGGAGTTTTGCCACTTACTAAGGGCCAAATACGGCCATTTGCTTTTAATTCCTATTTACACTTGTCTTCACCATCTTTACAACCTGGTTCCATGGGTAAGCCTGGCTATGAAGCTCTCAAGCAGCAAAGAAGTGTCACATCAGGAGGTTTCAACTGAGGTAAAACCGAGGATGTATTCAAGCTATTTACTAACTTTAGGTGTTTCATGATCTGACTAATAGCAGCTTAACCTCCTACATCTGCATGCTGAAACTGTTTGCTTAATTGTCTATTCAGTTAAGAAAACAATAATTAAAAGGAAAAGTGATTTGCAAGAGTTAGGTTTAATTCGTACTGTACACTTTTTTCATTAATTGAAAGCAGTTCAAGTGATCTGCAGCAGGCATTAGGCAAAAACTAGTACTAATATATGACTTTACTCTGAGGAATTAGGATGTTAAGTAAGTAGTCTACTGCACAAAAACTCTAAGTTTTTATAAAAGTTGTACATTATGCTGGTAAAAATAATTTGTACTGGTTACTACAACTATGATTCAATGTAATTCTCTCTCCTGCCTCACTCTTGAGACTGCTAGTCCTAGATAGATAAATATGTACGTTTTCTAAAATAACTCCTTTCAAAGCAACGTGGCAGTCTACATGACAGAAGGACACCAGACATGAGCCTCCCTCTCCCTATTTCTGCAACATACTTTTTTTTCATTCCTAATTTGCATAATAACTGTGTTTTTTTTTTTTTTTTTCTTTTAAAGTACTTTGTTGCAGGGTAAAATTGGGAAATATTAAAGCTCCTTCCTACATTACGGGACTGCCTCCTCATGAACCCTGATAATTCAAACATTAAGGTCTATTTTTCTAGTATTTTCTTTCACAGATAGCTATCCCCAGACTGCCTAATTCTTGCATTCACAGGGAAAGACTCACACAGTTCTTTAATAAAATGCCATCTAGTTTCCAGTTCCCATAATCCTCTTTGTTTACAGAACAAAGTCGTAACAGGCATGCCAGAAAGAAAATGGGGATAATGTTCTTTCTATTCGATAGAAATGCCTCTGCAGCTTTTCAGTACGGGAATACCAGCCATCAGCAAAACACAGGACTGGTATCTCAAACAGAGTCCAAATTATATCTGATTCACTGACCCTTTTCAGTCCTTGCTTCTACCACTCACTGGCACAAAGATCTATGCTTTCACATCCCTTTTGTCTTTATCTTAGAAAAAATTAAATGTACAAAAAGGGAATAATCATCTTCAAGAGGGAAAGTACTTCTATTTCGACAACTGCTTTTGTTTTAAAACACAAAAAGGTTTCTTTCCATTTTCCTCCACTCTGTATTGTTTAAGGCAGTTTCACTATAGATGAGCCTACAGGCCCCTGCAGAGTTCTGCACCAGCTTTTTTCCTAAATGATGCTAGCTGAAAGAAAACTCAGTAATAAATGTCATTTCTGTACTCTGGAGTATGCAATGCACCTTTAATACTTTCCCAAGTATACCAATCTACACAGTAATAAAAAGAAGGATTAAACACTAATCTCTTATATCCATAATGCATCAACTGACTACACCTTCTAAAATCCAATTTGGTAATTAAAAAATGTATCTACTGAACAGTCAAGCCAGGAGACTAAAGGGAAAGTACTGTCTCTGCAGATAGCTAGCAGAAAACAGTTTCAAAATTGAGGCACTTAACACAAACCTATTTTTACCGCTATTCATTTTTATGTGACCTTAAGCAGTGTAAGAAACAAATACCTACAATTATGGAGCAGCAATTAAAGTGCAGTTTTTGTGCTACAGTAATGACTTAAATATCTAGTAAAAACTAGATAAACTGCTTTGCCTTTTAGTCTATCTTTAGAAAATGCCAAAAAAGTTAGCTCCTTTTTTTTTTTCTTTTCCCTCACTAGAAATAAGGAAAGTGAGAACAGAGAATAGATGCTTTTATATGTTCTCTTTGCTAACTGTTCTTGGCCTGAAGTCCTTTTAGGCTTCAGGTTTCAAGATTTTTTCCTAGCTCATCTCTCTTTCTTCTTTATTGTTCCTTCTCCCCGCCTCTCCAGGTGCTCTGTTCTCGAGTTTCTTTAAACTTACTTTATTCCCTGATGCTCTCAATTTTTCCTGTCCCCTTTTTCCACTGTGCTCCTGACAGAGGTGCTGAGGCGTCAAAGCATTGCTAATTTCAGGCTGCAGCTTAGGCTTGGAGCACACCTAGGCAGAAAGATCACTGGAGGGCTGTCTTTACAAAAATAAACAAATTAACTCACTAAATAAATATCCAGGCTCCTAGAGTTTCCATAAAAAGCTAGAACTTGCTGAAATATCAAATGGGTGCGCACTTTCAAATGAGCTGATGATCTCTTTTACAAATTCAACCGGTCAGCAGCTTTAAACAGTGGCTTAAGCCCCCACACTAAAAGGGGTTTAGGAACAACAACAGAATATAGGAGAGAAGCATATATCACTTTTAGGCAATGTGTCGCTTCTTACCACGAAAAGAAATACAATAAAATAAAATCAGGGTTTTTTCTCATTAAATTACAGGACTGCTCAGGCAGAACTGAGTGCTGTATTTGCATCGCATTGCATCAAACAAAAATTCCCAGTACTGACGAAATGGCAGTGACCCTCTCAACAATCCTGCCTCCCATTAAAAAAAAAGTCTCAAAAGATGCAGGAACATTTAATGTATTCTGCTGCATACCCCAGGACACCACCTGTTTCTCGAGATCACATTTTGCAGTCTCTCCCACGTGGCTATGGATGCTTCAAGGGGGAGGGTACAACTCTCCCTAAACTCGCCTTTCAGCTTCACCAACCAGCACACATTTGAATGCAGTGACCTTCCCCAAACACCAATACAGATTTTCCTCTGCTTCCTTCCTTCCTCTGCCTGGTCTGCCCAACACTGGTGGCTTTTGTCACTCTCCCACATGTCATTCCTCTGGGCATGCTGTGGTCTAATTTTCCAAGCTGCAATTATTCTTTATGACTTTTAAAAGGTCCTTAGTCATACTCCAGTTACTGTGGTAGCTCCATGTGCCACTTATTTCCCAAAAGACGAACACTGTTATCCTCTGGGGGGGAACCTGGAGAATATTCCCGCCAACAGAGCTGGATATGGATATGGACAAACAAAAGCTGGACAACTGCACCAGCATCCCCATAGCAAACAGCAGGCACAGCTGACCTCAAACCAGAACCACCCTGTGACACAGGGATGCTCATTTCCTTAGCAAATGGATTATGGTGAAAAAAACACCCTGCTTGAACACTATGCTTTTGTATTAAACAAGGGCAAGAAACCTGCCAGTTGCCAAAGGGGGTGGAAGAGACAGCAGAGACAGCCCAGCAGTATTTACACTGATGTGGGTAGATAGCAATAAAAATCATAAATCCCATGGATTATACTATCACTGGATCGTGTCCAGTAGGCCTCAGGCAGAAAACTAGTTGGCATGGCAGCTTAATAGTATCTAGTCAGACCTCAGGTTTTCATCATTATTATTCTTAAACAGAGATATCTGACCTTAAAAATCAGAAAAAGCTCTTGGTGACTGGTGCAGGCTAGTACAGAGTATTTCACAGCCAGGCCACAGTAGTACTGCCCATAACAAAGCAGAGGACTCAAAAAGTTGTATGTATATCCCATTATGAGGGAATACCTGTGGGTGAAAGTAACCCCAAAACGGGTATTCACTCTCTCTGTGTATTGCTTTCCACATTTAAAATAGCAAAGGTGACATGCTAATTAACTGATTATCATTAAAGGGGAAAATATCAAGAGAACTATCAGGAAAATGCCTGATTTCACATATTTGAAGATTTTTATTTGGGTTTTTCATAGAATCTTGTTACAGCATCTCTCCAAAGACACCTCACATTCCCCTTGATCCAATACATGTGTCTAGATACCTTAAAAATAAATGAAGAACCACTAGTACTAGGATTAGATTGAATTAGAAATATATAGGAAATTACTTGACACTGCTGACCATGGAAGCTCACCTAAAACACTGCAACATCACAGGGAGACCTCACTGTTGTCATCAGTCCACATATGGGAGCAGAGCATATTTTTCCTCATGAGCTAAAATAAGTTCAATAAAAAAAAAAAAAAAAAAAAAATAAAAATCCAGGGCTGGAATATTCTCTAGTGACTGGAACTTAGTCAATGCTCACAAATTATTATTATTTATTTTTATCTTCTTGGTTGACTACCTAAACCATATTCCCAACAAGATGAAAATTGTCCATCCTTGCTAGGTTGCCAAGTATCAACAGCACGAAAGGAAAAACAAAAGAGGAAGAGAAACTTGGCCTTTTTGTATCTATGCTACAGAGTCGGCACCTCAGACTTGAGTCTTTCCAAATTACTATTTTACTTCATGTAAGGCCTACTTGACTAGGTAAATTAAACACTGGCTGCGAGCTGTAGTAGTACTGTTGCTTCATGTTCTGACTGCACCATACAGCACAAACTCATTAAAATGACCAACATGAGGTTACTTGCGTACAGCTGACACAGCGTAAGTCAAAATTTAAGTGACACTACTTTCCTTCAAGATTGTTTATGTTCTTTGAGTATCTCGTCTAGGGATTACAAAATTACGAGGCTCAGATAATCTCCTTAAATTCAAATTGACAGTCATAGAATTGACAGAAATAAAAGAGGCGTTACACCAGGAAAAAAAACACTGATAAAAAAAACCATTTTCTTTGCAAAATGCAGAAAAGCGTGACAGCAGCACAACATGGTACCAGGATTAATATAGGAAGAGGAAAAAGAAAATAAATCCTTGGATACAATTTGCAGACAAATGAGAGAAATACAGACAGACTTCATTCAAGAGGGAACTTTCAGTACAGCCAATGCAAAATTAAGACATACTTCAGGATTCTATGCCAATGCAATGCTGTGCAAATTTATGCCATTTATTCCAGGTGGAAACAGAAGAGAGAGACCTGGCTGAACAGATTCTTGTTTTACAATCATGATTCAGCCTAGTCACAGAAGAACAGAGAAGAAAAAGAACAGATCTTCTGATATATTCAAAGATACTCTTCCTATGATAAATGCAGCTTTTTTTTTTTCTTTTAAATTTTTTTTAAATGTCTAGACTTTCCTGTGGGCCTTGTGAGCACAAAACACGAGACACTTGACATTCAAATTGTGTTAGATTGGAAAAATGCCTGAAAATAGCAGGGGCTTGACTGATTGAACCAGAACTGAAAATTCTACTTTTAGCAAAGCCTAAGGATGAGAACGGGGTATTTACCTTTCTGAACCCTTTTGCTGGATTGAACAGTTACATGAGCTTTGAGACCAAAGATTACAGTTATAAATATCTCAATGAAAACCCCACATGTGGTAATGGCTCCTAGAGGGAATCATGAGGATTCATTTCTGGATGTGGCAATTAACCTATTACTGTCTGAGTCAAGACTATTTTTATGAGAAGCACTGAGCTATTGCACTCTACGCAGTCTTGATTTTTCAATTATTAGCCAAAACATTCTAAGTTTCTTAGCAAAGATTACACAGCAACACCCTCCAAATGCCCAGACTGCATCTCTGTGTCTGGGGATTATTTCTACAGCAACCGGTATAATGGGACTGATCCTCGTCTAGGAGTCCTAGGTACAAGATGGAAATTGTAATAACTTCTACCATTTAGATGAATCAAACACGATCCAAATACCTGAGGAATGGAAACACTCAGCGGTAACTTGCAGAACCAATGCATCACAAAAATGAAACTCCATTTTCCTTTAGGAACCCAAGTACTGTATTATTCTAATAGAAAGGCACTCCTTGCTTTGCTTACCAGAATACTAAATATTCATTTCCAAAAGGAATCTGAATGGAAAAGCCCCATTGTAATAAACATTTTAACATTTCAATGGCTATTTCAACTGCCATCTGTATTCCTCTCAATTTTCCTCAAATGTTTGAATTCTTCAAAGACACCTGTGGCATTCACTCAAGAGAACAAACATCTCTTTTCACTTCCTCTTCCCAAAAACAATGCCAGTTTGCAAAGGGAATAAAGAAAGCCATGCTACACTTGCTATATACTTCAGAAAATACAATCCAGTGTGTCCTGCAGTAATGACTGCTCATTCAGAGATATTTTTCCTTAGGATAAGCATTACCATGAACATCTTGTGCAAAGCTCACTGAAATGCTGTACTTTGATGGCTAATATAAGCAGATTGATCTATCTAAAAGATTGTTAAAGTTACTCATGGCAAAATTCTTTCCCTTCTTGGTGCACGATGCACAATTCCCCTCTAATACCATACTCTAGATGTGTCTTTGTATGCATCTGAAAACGCTTTTAGTCCATAAATGCAATAGTGTCACCAACAGAGAGAAGACAAAGCCATTCGCTGAAACAGCATTCTGAGCTTCTGTTGAAACAAAACTGCAGAGCATGAAATAGCAACCTGCCATCAGATGTTGGGAGTCTGACGCTAGTCAGTAGCAGATAAAAACTGCTCTCTCCTCTCACCTGTGTCTGAGGGAACTGACAGCCATCTGCATGCAGGTGTGGCCAGTCTGCATCCGTAGGCAAGGACTGGAGTCTCTGCAGTGATGTTTAGGATCTACTTCACTAGGGTTTAGGGCTGTATTCTAGGAAGTTTTAAAAAACAACAACAACTAACAAAACTACACAAAATAAAGCAAGAAAGAAATCCACCAAAACAAAAATCCACCCCAAAAAACTCCAAACTAATCAAACAGCAAAAAGCTACAAAGCAAACTGTCCCCTCACACATGCACACCCTGAAAATAATAAAAAGCCCCCAAAGCTAAATACTTTCTATTCATTTCAAGTAATTTTGGTGCAGGTATTCTCCACTATGTTGTACTTTCTATTAAAAAGGTGCACATTGTAACTGGAAGATAGATTCCTATTCACATCACCCTACTCCATTTTATAGGAAAGGTGAGGAATTCAGTTACCCTCAGGAGGAAGCTCCATAGGAACACAGCCTGAGAGACTGCCAACACAGGCTCAGCAGTTGTCCAAAAAAGCACTATCCAGAACATGTGGCACCACATCTTGAGCTTTGTCTGGACAGGTTGCTCACAGTCCTTGTACTGCAGACGTTCCTGCCCAGTGGAGAGAGTCTACATGGCTGGTGTAATATTTTGATGAGGTAACCAGACAGGTTAGCAAGCAGTATAATCAATTTGATCTGCCATCTCAGCTGAGCACTCGGAGTCCAGAACAACTCTTACTAAGTCAGGCAATGCCTGCAGTAAATGAGTGATGTGTTATTTTGATTTGCCTCTCAGGGCTCAAGATCGTGGTATCTAAAGCTCACCTTCCCATGAGAAAGGGATTTCTGCAAACTAAAAGCAGCCTCTCCCGCAGCAGGAACAAGCAGCAAGTGAAACGGAACAGATCTGACCTTACAATAAACATCTGAGCTACATTTTAAAATACTGGCACTGAGATGTTATTACTTCGCTTTGATATGCTGCCAAGGGAAAGCAAAGAGCCATTGAAAACTGAACTTCATTTTGTGGTCCTGTCCATTTTTCAATAATCCTTGTGATACTGTGTACATAACTTAAGGATGTTACAAAAGGCGACACGCTATGATGTCATAAAATAGTAACATTCATGTGAAGGTCTTAACAGATTCATGTTTAGTAGTGTCATAAATCAGAAAAATTACCAAGGAACATACACATGATGCCACAAATGAAATACATATGGTACCCTGGGTATGGAGAAAGGCATTTGGGTAAAATGACACAATTTTTGGCTCACAAGCACACAACATGGCTGCTGTTCCTTATTAGAACTTAAAAAATTATAAAATTCACTACAGCGTGGATTTTTTTGTTTTATAAATGCAGAGAAGTCACTTTTAATGCACATCTGTTGGCATTTTGTACATTATAGTCATAACTTGCAGATTTGCAAAACAAAGGGTATAACCAATCTACATGATTTTTCTTTAACTCCTTTATTGCTGGATGTCTCCAACACACAATTCAATTTTTTCTTTGAGGACCAAGGTAACAGAGTAACTTCAGACATCTGAAATTTTAGTCACCGAACTGTGATTTGTCTATGCTACTCTCAACGAGCCCCTAGGATAAACATCAGTAACTGCATTCAGGGTGTTTACAAATCACATTCAACTGTCTCATGTTCTGCTACATAACTCTGTTTTTACAATAGTTTACCTCCAGATCGAACATATTTCTGCACTTTTGCCAAGTACTGCCATATTAATTTGTTTTGGTATTAATTAATATGCTTAATGCTGCTTGACTCCACCATGTCTTTTCTTAGACTGCCTTCTCACACATGACACAACCCAATTCTCTGCCTTCACATTTTTCAACTCCATGTCTTCAAGAGGTGTTTGCCATAAAATGCGTCCGTGTTTTTCAGAGCAGTACTATTGCTACATAGGTGCTTGTTCTATCATTCTCCTAAATGGGAAAGATGGAGAGAGAGTAAAAAAGTCTCTAAAGGTAGCAGACCAAATAGTCTTCCCAATATCCTGATGCAGGGCGGCAGGGCCAAGACAAACAGCAACGTCTTTTCTCCCTCACCTGAGAAAGCCTAACTCACAGTATTTTAGGGGATAAGAACATGGGACATATCACTTCTTTCCATTATTCTGTCAAATGCATTCTCCCCATCACAACCAGAGATGCTGTTATCTAACAATGGATGAAGAGCAAACACAATTCATGCTTTATTTACAAAAAAATCAGAAACAATTCTTAACTTAATTCTAAAAAACAAGGCAAGACCTAAGTTCAGAAGACTTCCATAAAGGAATCAGAAACCAGCATGAAAGTCTGTAAAAAAAAATTTGCACTTTTTAAAAAAAAATGAATGAGGCAACACAACACTACTCTCAAAACACTGTCCTGAAAATCTGTCAACACTTAAACTATGTACAGAAATCTTTGTTTATTTAGAAAAAAATAAATGAGTACGATTCATGTCAACGTTTCCTCTCTTGTCAAGAAGAACCACTCCTTTGTAGCATCATCAGGCCAAAAGCACAAGTGAGTTTGTGATTCTCATTGATTTGAAGGAAAAACTACATGTTTAAGATCAAAAAAAGCTATCTCATTTCTCTAGATGAAAGTGGAAAGGATGCATCTTTTTCTTAGAATGTCTTCTCAGTCATGTAGCACTTTTTATTTTTTAAATATTTGCTAATATTTGATACTTTTATTCACTGTAGTCATCAGCTGCAGTAGGCTGAGATCTGAGAATTTTTTTATTAATATAAAAAAGGTGGTTTTGTCCTTCACTTTTTTTCATCTGAGCCTGAAACACATTTAGAAGACCTGGCCAACAAATGTATTTAAGTTTGAATCAGAGAACTGGCTCATCAGAACTAAACACAGTTTTGATACTGCTTAATGCTGTGTTGTAAATTATTACTGTTTCCCAAAATTAAATTTACCAAGTTTTTAAAAGGTGCATTTAGGTTTGCTGATATAGTACTTTACTACATTTATGGACCAATAGCCAAGTCTGCACTTCTCATCTGCTCATTAACATCATGCACATATAGTAATGGTTTGACTACTTCCTTTTCTTACCACAGATAATAAATTCAAATAAAAACAACACCCAAACTTTTTAAGGGCTTCAAATGCAGCTACTATAAAACATGATCTAAAGTAAATAAAACTGCCCCGTAAAGGAGGCAGGGAATGAGCCTATCCCCATCCCTACTAATGCTGCTTTACTGGGTAACTCCAAGGAACATCACTCCCTGGTCAAGCAGAAGGAGTTTCCCTGCAGATGGAGGTGGAGAATTAAGAGGTGAGGAGGATCCACTCCTACTGGTGCCACAGCTGAGCCAGGCGGTTTTACACTGCATAGGGAAAGCACCATCTGAGCCTACACACAACCAGTTTCTGCTCATCCTATAATTGCTACAAACCGCTGTCATTCCAGGCAAGAGAAGCCATCTCAGTCTCTGCTCAGATGAGGAATTTATGCTCTGACCCACAAACACAGAGCTCAGGAATACATCATCAAACGCCACCCAAATGCTGCAGCCCTGAGTTTTTCAGTGACACCGCTGCAGGCACAGCTGTGCCATACAGGCGGGACAAGGGGTCATGCAGGTCAGCAAAATATTAAGGGCAGCAAATTGTTTAGTGATTATTTTGTTTACCGTGCAAGTGGCGTTTGACTAGGAGGGGTGGCAGTTCTTTCCAGCTTGCCTTGGGCAGTGAGAGCTACAAAAGCGTTTGTACTTGACTGGTGTCTAGGGAAATCAGCGGAGTCCTAGGTCTGTTTATCAAGTCTGCCAACTTCTATGCTATCTGTGGCACACTTATTTTTTCCTCTCTCTCCTCCCTCCCCAATTATTGTACATAATATGTCCAGAGAGAGAGCTAAGCATGCCAGTTCAAAAGCAAACAGAAAGCAGGCAAACAAATCCCTCCAAAACTCAGCATTTAGGAGGCTGTTCTAGCAAAGGTTTACAATCGGAGCAAGAATCTGCTCTGGCCATCACAGCAAAACACAATGCCACAGAGATTTCTCAAGAGAAAAATCTCTCTCAGCCTGAAGATTTCCATGGCAAGTTGAAGGAAGCAATATATGGCTGAAAAATAATTTTATTTACAGCTAGGCAGAAGTTAAGTGACAGAGCCCACTAGCAGGCATTACCGATGATACAAATAGCATGGATTTGTAAAGTTTATTTATGGGCCACTGTGTAGTTTATGCTGTACCACTAGTACATGTTAAATAAGATATTATAACACAGCTGGTGACAACAGTGAATAATTTCATACTAACCTGAAATGATCAGTTTTCTTTCCCCTTTACCTTTATTTAGGAAAAAGTGAAATTTTTGTCAAAACTCCTAAAACTGAAGTCAACTGTAAAGTATTACATTTGTAGAAGAAGGTGACTTGAGCTAATACTGATCTATTTACAGAAAAACAATCCACCTTTCAAATGAAAACATTTAACATGAAACACTGAAATGATTAAAAATTTAACAGATTATAAACTGTGATTATTAAAGGCAACTCAGAACTGTAACTCAGAGAAAAGTGCATTGTCTTACAGGTTATTTTGATAGCACAGTAGCGTAATACTAATTACAGTTTCAAGATCTTCATTATTACATAACTCAATGCCCACATCAGTCAATTTACTGAAAACACTACATACATGAAACAAATGATTTATGGTGCAACTGAACAACTAAAGGATGGCAGCCACATTACTAATGAATGTGAATTTACTAAATTTAAGCAAGACCTGAAAAGCCTGAACCAACTAGTCATAGCCTGTTAATTTAGTAAGACCAATCATATCAACTTTAAGTTCTTGTAAGTCTTTATAAAATTTAAGTCTCCACAAAAATATTTAAAAATACATGTGTCCTCCCACCCTCTCCAATATCTAGGTATTATTTACTCCACTGCTCTGTACCTTGGATAGTGCCTACTGAAAATGTAATTTCATGCTGTTTTGAAAAAAAAAACCAAAACCAACCAAACAAAACCCCCCCCCCCCAAACCAAAAAAACAAAAAAAAAAACCACCTCAAAGGTTGAAAGCATTAAAGTAATCTCGGTATTATTTAATCTTGCTGTAAATGAGGCAAGAAAGGAAAAAATGGTCAGACTGCTACAGAAAAATGCATGAGTCTTCACTTGTGATTTCATTTGAAAGTCGAACAAAACACCCTCCTGAACATGCATCTCAAATTGATACTTAATAAATAAATAAAATCTCAACAACCGAAGACCAGCTTTTCCAGAGTAAAGCCCCTGACTTCACAAAGTGCTAAAGGGAAACAAGTAGATACCAGAAAACTTTCTGTAATACACACATTTGGGAGGGTTGGTATGCAGGAGAACTGCAAGATTGCATCCTAGCTAAATGAAAAGCAGCTCCAGAAGTTTCTGATGTCCAGAATCTTACCACCAAATGGAGGATTTGCTCTTGTGGCATTTCCTAAAATTTCTAATGACTACCAGAAAAAGGGGAGGAGGGTGTGTGTGTGGGGGTGTGTGTGTGTGGGAATCAAGGCTGCCAAAGCACGAGGAGTGTCCTAGTCTCCTCCTCCTTTTCAGTACATCCGCCTGCCCCTCAATTTCACTGCTCTGCTGAGACCCTGGTAAGAAAAACGGAGAAAATGTTGCTAAACACAGTGCTGAGGGAATCCATGACTGGTCCCACCAACTGCAAGCAAGGGGGAATGCTTCTGCCAAGTTAGATACAGCCCTGGTCACAGGCACCACAGCTTGCTCTCATTCATTCCACTGCAGACTACACCCCAATACTGTCTTATTCACACAGTCCTTTCTAACCGTCTACAGGCAAGTCTTTGCTTATCCTTTTCAAGTATACCAATACAGCGCTTGCAGAAATCAATTTTATCTCTAAGATACTGGATTCTGACATACAAATAAATTAATGGCCTACAACAAACACTATTAAAGATGAACACATTTAAAGATTTCCCAACATATATAAATGTTATCTATTTAGGTGTTTATATTTTTACAGTACATCATCTATATATTTTTTACAGTATATTGAGGCTGCCATGAAAACAGAACTGCCACTACTCAGCCTGGAATTTGCTATGAGAGAATTTTATTTCTTTTTCTTTTTTCTAAGCATATGGGTTTCAGACATTCTGGAAAGTGATACTAACATTTGCTTAACTCTTAGAGATTCCTGTGCTAACTACCTTGACAAAGCCCATGGCAGGGATGGGGTGGTGTTCTTGACTGTGGCAGCTATAAACCACAAATAATTACATTATCTTTAACTACTCTTCACTTCAGCCAGAAGAAACATGCCTTGGATCCAGCTTCTCCTAGACAACTGTAAGGAAACAGAACAATGGTAATTCCCAAAGCCCCTGACCTCATGGAACCGTATTTCATTAACCAGTTTTCTCTAAGCAAGTGGCAGAGAAGTACATTACACAGAAGGGGACATAGAGGCCACAGATCTGGGGCAGCTGAGTACTGGGAAAGGATTGCGATGTTGTTGCTCAGAGAACACATACCATGAATGATCACTCCCCCCCCCCCCCCCCAAGTCTGCAGGTTTGCAAATCTGCAAACTGACAACTATACAGAAATCACAGAACTAAGTATTTTGACTCTCTCAAATTTGAAACCAGTAATCATTCAAGAAGGCAGCACACACGGGCAACAAAAGAGCAGGCAGAACACAAGATTCAGTACATCTCTATTCAGTGGCAGGAAGGCATCTATTATCAGATGCAGAATGGACCCGAAATGCAAAGAAAGCCAGCATTGTTGCAGGCGTTACTGGGAACATCCTAGCGGCTCGTTACAATTATTCAAAGAAAGATGAACTGGGACAACCCCAAAACAGTATCTTTAAAACCAGTATCTGATAAACCAAAGCTTAATTCTTGCAATAAAACTGAGACCAAAGCAAGCTTGCTTAGGCACTACCCAGAAAATGCATGGATAAAAACTGGCTAGAGGTTGGCCCTCACAGCCGATCTCGGCAAGCTCGCTATAGAGCAGCAGTGAAAGATGCAGTCAGCCTTTCAGACATGGTTGTCGTGGAGACACCAGAACACACTGTATTGATGACAAAGGAAACAAAAAGCTGGATGCACTTTCTAAGGCTTTTAGTCTGCTCTCTTTCATGTGGGGTTTACGGAGGAGGGCCTCCCTGGGATGGGTATGCGGGGAATGCTGGCAGCAGGACCAGCTCATTGAGGTAGAAATCTGCACTTGCTTAGGAGTTTCATGCAGCCCCAGAGCACCCTTTATCCCAGGGAACAGGAGCCTTCGACATGGAAACTCTAGCAAACGAGACTCACGTTTGCTCACTTTGAAGGTTTAGCCCTGCACAAGCATTAAACCCTTCCACCTAAGGGTCTTTAAGGGAAATAACGCAAGCAGTCTCTACTGGTTTGTGCAAGAGCCCTGGAGCTGCTTTGGGGGCTCTCTCCAATTATTCAAGTGCTCTTCTGCTAGGCTCCTTCCAAAGTCTGAAGCAGAAATCCAGCAAAGTACCTCGAGGTAACTAGCAGAGAAATGGCTAGTGACATTTAGGCTGTAACTGTGGAAACTCCAAGTTCTATCTCAGTGTAACCGAGGTAAGCACGGAAAAGAACTTTGACAGAAGTTTAGAGACCACGAGCAGTGAATGCTTCTTACTCCAATTATCGAGTAAGTCTTGTAATGCTGAACTGCGTAACTCCCATACTAGACCGTCAGATTCTAACTTTGTGAGGTGAGAGGACAAGCATATAATGTTTGTCACCTTTAACCTGGCTGCAGATAAAGGCTACCATGAAGCAGCACTTGGCCAGCATACTGCACAGCAGTATGTGCATCGTGTCCAAGAACCTTTTCAATTTGTAATACTTTTCACTGGGAATGCAATTGAGAGGATGCCATGGAAATAATAGTAAAGTAAATACTGGCTTTAGGTACGCACTGTCACATCCATCTGTCAGCCCCCGAATTAAGCACTATACCACTGAGGTCTAGCTGGATAGTGTGACTGTTTAGCTGATAGTGCAACATTTGCTGCAAGGAGTCTGCCTCTCTGTCTCCACATCTTAACTTCCTGCAGGACAAGCATGATACTGACTTCCTACGTGCAAATAGAACACGGGAGCTGTAACTATTTCTCACAAAAAGAGATGGAAGGTCTCATCCTGCCACAAGTTGCCTGCTTGCATGAAAGTTTATAAATTTCCTGATTTCACAGGCTGATGAGTTTTATATGCCCATTTTCAAATTCTGTGAGTACACCAAAAATAGTGCATGATACATCAACATTTAGTTCTGACAGCAGGATGGGTGAAGCAGGAAAAAACAGATAATTTTTCATGTCATAACCTCCTCTTCTTTTTGTCTGTACAGGGGACTGAAGAAGAGGGAAGCAGTGAGGCTACACAGATAGGTGGTAACTCCTTGCCCTTCCAGTCTCTTCGGAAGAGCTATAAAACAGGTAAGTAATAGGTACCTGACAAAGGGATACTGAAATAATCAGCACCAACACCATCTCAGAAAATCTCTCAAAGTCTTTACGTAAAACTGTGTATCTGTAGTAGATGATTGCTACCCTCTCCTATGTCTGACTGACAATGGCAGAAAACCTGGGTCAAATGATGCAAAAGACATTTAACCTGATGGGAGAAACTGCTGCTGGTGTATTTCCACGTCAGAGGTGCCTACATAAGGAAGTGGTGTTAAAACAACCAACTCTGTTAATTCTGGCTCATTTGTTTTGTCACTAAATGCAGAACAGTGTATTGAATTGCTGACAGCAGCTGCGGTTTTTTGGGACCACTGAAAATCAAACTATTTATAAATACCACAATATGGATTTTTGAATCTCATTTCAGGCACCACATAGCTAAGGCATATCCAGACCAGGACAAACATCAGCAGGACAGAATACCTCTCAGCTGCAGAGCCTATGATTTCTGCAAGGTTAAAAAAAAAAAAAAAAAAAAAAAATCATAAACCCTGTCCTCAGACACCACCCAGAACACTGGTTAACTGTACCCTTTAAGGGTTTAGCCTGTGGTGCTTGCTTCTGCATGAAACTTGCCAGGTCTCTTTCTTGTATGTCTAAAACATCATGAGTCTGTACTCGAAATAAAAAAGATCAATCTATCATCCCTGTGTTTTCTTGGGTACAAGCCAAAAACCCAGGGAACCTGGGGCTGACCACTTACCGGCTGCCACATCCTAATGACCAGTGCTTGGTCATTATTTCTGAAGCAAAGTCTTTGACTCGTGAGTCATTTGTATAATGAAAATCTGCCACTATTATCTTAAAAAAATTCAGCAATGCAAACTGCAGTACAAATTTGAAAACTGTGTTAATTCCCCAGACTGGGCCAGTGCAACATAAAAGTCTTTTTGATGCATCATTCAGAGTTTCTTTGACAATGAGCAAATCCATGCACTCTGTGTACAGACGACCTATTCCTTGGTGTAGCTATTCCATGTACCTGAAACATCTGTGACAGTACAATTCAGCATGATTTGTGAGGAAAAAAAATATTCTATTCCTTCAGCTAGTAAAATTAAAACCCTGACTCCCACAGAGAGGTCCTCCAATATGGATACGGGTGAATTTTGCACTCACAGAGTCATGACTCCTGCTGTGAAGTTTATAGGAACTAAATAGTCAAGCTGTGCTATCACCATTTTGGACATTGATGCCAATAGTAAAGACTGGGCTCAGAAAACACAACCAGGTGATTCTGATGAGGATGAGCAAAGCAGAACACAAAACACAACAGCCTTTCTCCATCTACTTCTGTTTTTAAAATAAGTGAAATATTACACGAGAGTCATGAACAACTGCATCCATTTTGTGATGTCACTCTAGAGACACATTCTAATTGGCAGGAAGAGCAACCAGAGGATGAACAAAGAAGGCACTTGTGCATGCTTTTACATCAAAATCACTTTTTAGGTTGGATGCCAATCTGCAGCCTACCCCATTCAAGTTGGATGCCAATTTGCAGCCTACCTCATTCTGTCAGAGGAGGCTCTCAAATGCTGCTTGGAACTGGGACACAAGATGTTTTTGCACGATGAATCCATGGACATTTAGTAAAACAGTTAGGCAAAGACCATAATGTATGCCCATGGTAAGGAAATTTTTAGCTAGAAGAATTTTTTCCCTAGGTCAAATTCAAAAACCTCAAAACCACACCAAAAAATCTCCTCTTGACTCCCAGACCAAAAAAGAAATCAAAAATTAAAAGTTCTAATCCTACTTTTCAGGCAAACTGTAATTAAGATCTTCTACCACATTTCTTTACAGGAAAGTGAAATTGAAAAGATAACATGCTTTTATTGATAGCTGAATTGTACCATTGTGGACATGCCACACTGGATGTCTATTAAAAATATTTCACTATAACAAATCTGAGAAACAGAAAATTAGAGGTTTGCTCTTTCAAGCACATTCCTCTCTGCCCCAGCTCAAAATCACTGCAGCTCAGTTTACCACAACTTTTTTAAGGGCCTGGGCTTTATGTAGCTTATGTACAAAGACTGCCAAATTCCAGAGTTATCACTGACCCGCCTACTACGTCCTGGTACAAAACCTAAAAGCAACAAGAAGGAATGAAGCTGTAAAAAGTAGAACCTGGAGTATTTTATTCCTTCCTTTTGTCATAAAAGAGAGTGAAACTCTGTGAACCTATTCACATTTGGACAAAAAATCCCCCTAAGTTTTCTGTATTTACAATAATCAGCCAACAGACTAAGATTTCACAAGATCAATGCCCACAATAAATATTTGCAAACTAACATATTGAAACTTTTATTGCTAAGTAGAACAGGTTTTCTTATTTTTCCACAGCAGAAGCTACTTGCTTCTATTACTCTGTTTTATGAGAATTCTGTTCTTTATTTAGACTTGAGCACTAGAGGCTGCATGGTTTATGGATACAATTATAACCACAAGTCTGTTTCCAATTTTCCAAAGCCAAACCTTCATTGTAACAGATAAAGTCAGAATTACAGGAACAAAGCACGATCACGGAAGAATGACATTTGTAATGTAAACATACAAAATATTATACTACACAATCAAAAAGCTTATTTTGCAGCCTTAGCTAATATAAATCACCATGAGGTCAACTGTAGGCTTTGCCTGACTGGAAAACAAAGCCGGAACCACTAAAATAATTTTTGTATTAATACAAATACTCTTGGGCTACTCATATACTTTGAACTGGACATATGTATAAATTCTTGTGGAGATGCAGTCCTGGACTACTAATATATACATCTCAGTATTCATACAGTAGATGAAAAACTCAAGTTTTACACTCCTGCTGCTAACATCACTTTTATAGCTCTAGCTGGTATTTACATCCATGCTATTCCTATGGTGGAAACTGTCAGGATAAAAAAATTGGTAGGGGACACTTGTTAAGAAGGTATCTATGACTGGTTGCTTTGTTTAGTCATCTGCTTCCAAAAGAGCAAAATCAGTTCAAACCCATCAGAGTAGGCTCTTAATACTATACTTGAACATTACTTCCTCTACCTCATTTTCCCCTTACATTTTTAAATGTAAGGGTTTAAATCTGTGCTTTTCATTAACTCCCCATTTTCTTCAGCTAAATCCCTTTTCTATTGTACAGATGCAAAAAGAAATGCAAAACACGCCTGTATTCCTACTGCGGGATTGTGTCACCAAAGCAGAGAGAAGTTCACTAGAATTATATACTGTCAGCTCTGCTCTACTCCCACTGATACTCACAGACATCTTACTATACTGTACAGGAAGGAACAGAGATGCAAAGCTCCAGCATATAGCAAATATACATGGGGGGGAGAAAAACAAAATGGGAATCCTGGCGTATAATAAATATTATGGACGCTGACTGTGTGCGTAACAGACTGCTAAGCAGAAGCAACAGGAATTCTAGTTCTATAATCAACAGTCTTCCAATTTGATTCCAAATTATAGGTGTGTATAACTCATGGAGTTGGGGGTAAATCACTGCTTAAACTCAGTGATGTCAAATAAACTATACATTAACAATTAAATGTTTCTCCCCCCCTCTAATGCAATATTCATAACACAAAGTCTGACAAGTTCCTTTTCAGCTGAAATCACAACTAAATACACTTCACAGGAGAGATCTGGTTGCCTGCGAAGTTATTAAAAAGACTCAGAACCACCTCAGTTCTCATAGGAAAGTCATTCAAGTTTCTGATGGCTGGGAACTATTTCAACATCTAAGACTTCCAAATATATAGGTTATTGCTGCACTTATTCAGAAGTGGTCACATTCCTCCCTCAGAAATTCTTACATGAAGAGTCAAAATTTGCTAATACCACTGCTGAAAAACTTTGATTTTTCAAAGACTGCATCTGTAATTGATATTAGAAGTTCAATTTCCATTTTGAGAACAGAACAAAAGAATAAAAGACAGAGAACTGAAACGTTTTTATTACCTTGTCCCATTAAAAATGTTTTCTTTGGCCTTTATCCAAAGACAAGAACTGGATACACGGAGAACCTCACATATATTGGAAAACGACCATCAGCTAGTGCATTTTCAGAATTTCAGCTTAACCTTAACAAGATTGATATTGTTAGGGGATACAGAAAAATTCAGAATGCAAACTAACAGGTTTTCCTGTATCTTAGGACATTTGTGTTGTTTATATATACATGGATGCTCTACACACACATACTAATAAATACATATGGAATCATAACAACGCCCTAGGACACCGAATGCCATTTATCTCTGCCCTGAGTTAACTCTGTATTTAAGTCCTTGAAATAAGGATGCTGCTGATGTAGTATTCATAGAATGGCTTCTGTCTTCAGGGCATCCTCAGAAGAAGACTTCCAGAAATTATCTGGAGTGTTTTTACCCCATTTTCTACTCAATTTATCAAATAAATGTAAACATTTTAAAGACAGAAACAACTAGCTGAAGATGGTGGAATTCCTGTAGCAAGTTCAAATGCGACTCATCATGTGGACACTTTCTGTACTCAACTGAAAGACAAATTGCTTTCCTAAAGGGTTAAGACAGACTGGGAAACCTGCCATCTAAAAATAACTCCCTCTTCACTGGAGAAGTCAGAGACCAGACAACACAGACTAGAGGATTAACAATGAATGGTAAGTTTTAGATGAAGAAGTATCTTTTATCAGGCCAACTTGCGTAGTTTTTAAAAATGACACAAGACTTGGGCCAGACAAAGCCTTTTTTGTTTTAAAATCTTTCCAATGTTATTCTCAGCTGGGCAAGTATTCTTATTTTGGAGCCAAAGAAAGGCGCACATACAAAGTCAAAAGATTTGCCTTGGACTACGTGCAAGCCACCAGCAAACTAAGATCAAAGACCAAGTGGTTCTAGATGCAGATTTGGAGTGGGCTCCTTTCCCAGCTTACATCACTTCTGATACTTCTGGAGACCTTGCACTGAACAAAGAGAGACTTGTGAAAATGCCTTAAATGAGTTTTTGCAGGGCATATTCAAATGATAAAAGTACTTCTGTGTCATCTACCCAGCAAATATACTCACTCCTGATGATAAATGGTATCAGTTCAAGTCACAAGAAAACTCCATATTCCACCAAGACTGTCTATTTTTTTTAAATGTCTAATCCACCTATGCAAGTATATCCACAAAGTCAAAAGAGCAGCTAGCCACCTACAAGGAGGAAGAATGCTTTTTTTGGTTGTACTGGTGGTTGTTTGGTGTTTGAGGGTTTTTGATAAAAAATTACAATGTTACACTGAAACAGGTTTGTTCTAAATAAGATTAACTAGACTGAAACAAGAGCCTGTTTTTAGACAGTGTTTCTGAAAAGGAGAGAGAGAGTCAGTACAAATCAGAAGTGGTTTATACATAAATATATCCAGAGGGAAATAATACTGAAATATTTGTTTACAGTTCTGAAGGCTGAGACTGCCTACAGGTAAATAGTCTAGATGAGAATTAGCATCTGAGGGTGACCAGTCTTTCAAAAGTCTCTGATCTGATATAATCCTTTCACTGAGCTATAGATAGATATCTGTGTACTTGCCCCTTGGAGACTCAGAAGCCAGACCCGACCTTGGAGGGATACCAGCTGGCCTGGCAAAGGCTCCTACCCTGGATCTGAAACAGCCTTGATGATACACCCAGTGTAGGTCACAATTAGCACGGCCACTGGACAACGAGCAACGCCTTCTCTAGTGTGCGTTGCAGTTGGCGGGCACAAACAAAAAGCCTCCCATAAATTGTTGGGCAGTGCCCAACAGAGCAGGAAGAATCCAGAGGGAAGCTTTAATAGGCTATTGAAGAAAACTGTGATGAGCTAAGTATGAAACAGCAATAGAAATAATAGTGGAAGATTGCAAAACAAGGGTCTAAGGCCCAATATGAAAAGATGTGCCAGCTGGAAGCAGACAGGAACTAACACTGGAAAGGAGAGATTACAATGCAATTCTTAGAATAATGAATTAGATAAAAGTATCAGGTTCCTCTTGTCTTTAGCCTGTGATGCATTTAGTTTCATTGCATACATAGGGATGCTGCTTTGCTGTTTGATTGTGCTCCCTGACTGGCTCTCAGCAGCAGTCATTGAATTGTGCCACCAGCTCCTGCTCCTCTCCCAACAAAGTGCCCGACAAACCCATGTCCAAATTTGAAGATGCTCAAATAGAAACAGACTGATGATTGCTTTACCTTCTCCTCTGCTTTCCACAACCTGTAAAAGATACACCTCTCAAATGTAAGTCTGAAGTTTAAGGACCGGACATAGCGCCACTAAGCACTGCACGCAACAACTCCCCAAAGAGCATTAGCTGCACTTCATGGAGGCTCTGCTTCTCTCTTTGCACAACCTCACGGTGCTGCAGTGGCAGGGAAGCTATTAAGACTAAAGCACAGCGAACAAAGATCACTTAGAAGATGGTGTGAAGTTTCCAATTAATGTGTTTACATATAAAAAGGGACTTGTGATTACAAAAGGAAATCAGTAGGGAAGAGATGCCATAAAGATTTGTTGGTTTGTTTTGTTTTTTTTTTCATTAAAAGCACAGTTTCTCTCAAAATGTCCAAACAAAACATGAATTTAGGCAACTGTAACAAGGCACTCTCCAGTCAGGACCCACCCAGGTTTAAAATCACAGAATTGTTTAGTTTAGGAAAGACCTTTAAGATCATTGAATCCAACCATTAACACGACACTGTCAAGTGCATCACTACACCATGTCTCTAGGTACCACATCTACATGTCTTTTAAACACCTCCAGGGATGGTGACTCAGCCACTACCCTGGGCAGCCTGTTCCAATGCTTGACAACAGTTTCAGTGAAGAATTTTTTCCTAATATCCAATCAAAACCTCCTCTGGCACCACTTGAGGCCAGAAAGTACCAGCTGCTCAGTACTAGCTAACAAAAATACATGATCTTGAACTCCAAGTCTTATAAAAGCCAGTCTTAAATAAATACATTTCTTTCTTTAGAGAAGGATTTATTCTCTTTAAAAATTTCTGAGATTTGTGTTAAGGTAAGCACACAGACCCAGGGGAGCAAAATTAGCAGCTGGAAGCTGAGCCCTTCAGACAGGCTGGCAGAAGAGACCACATACTCAAAGAATATCTAACTGCACAAGATCTATTGCTTGGAAGAAAGTTCATCCAAATTATGTATGAGAGAAGTGTCCCTGCTATTTGTGCTTTGAGACTAAGAAAAAAACCACTTTTACATACAAGATTTCTTTATTTAATTAATTTATTCTATTAATGCTTTTAATTTGACCTCTTCAGAAGTCATTCTTTTATGGACTAACAGAAGGAGAAAAACATGTACCAGGTCACAGGATTAAGTACCACGGTGGCAGACAGAAATATGATAACTACAGACTTAACTAGGCTTGTGTTTTATGTACTTCACTGCATTAGATTAGAATCAGATGATGCAGAAGGTAGGACGTGAAGGACGTTAAGTTGCTCCAGCAAGAAAGACTCCTAGGTCTGCTACAGGATTTGGTTCTCAAATTATTTATACAGTTCATAGGAGTTTATTTATTAAGCATTTCATTAAATGGTCTACATGGTAAACTGACTGAGCAGAAATAATCAGTGTAGAATTCTATCCTGCCTCAAACATGAACCACATCAATAACACCTATAAGGCTATTTTCAGCTGGCAGTATTGCAATGAGAAAAATAAACTGTTTCCTATCTATGGACAGCATTCTCACAATCTGGTTATATGAAACGTTTAACACTGCTCATGCAAAAATTGTCTAAAATAAATATATGCTAGTCCTTCTGCATTCAGAAATGACCTTCACTGGTAACAGTTATGCCCTTCCAGCTGCATGGGCAAACATGGTATCTTCCATCCTGTCACTAACAGATTGTCACTCTGACGATGATTTACAGTGACCACAGTTAATGAGTAAGATTGCATAGTGAAGAACACAATGTTTCTCCCTATCAACTTGCTGTAGTCACTGAAAAAGCTAAAACGGGATTTACAAGCCAAACAGTTTGAGATAAGAACAAAACAATTCACTTTGTTCAAAGAAAACACTTTGCTTTTCTAGGACACCTCACAAGTTTAGGTTTTAGAAGTCTACAACAGCATAGCTACAAGAGTCACTCTTAGCACTCACAGAAGCAAATATGCCTGCAGATAAGAATGGGCCTGAGGGTCAGATTTGCCTCTGGAATATAAACGTTTGTGAAACTGTTTGTGTCTTTCAGGTTGTTTCTTCAAAGGTAGTTCAAGGGTTAGAAAGTGAGCAGCAATTAAAAATAAACCCAAAAGCAATTACAGGGAGTGGAGCAGATCTTTGTTTTACCAACAGCCTTTACAGAAATGTAACATTCGCACTTCCTGCCATTTCAAACTGTGACATTCCAACTGGTAAATTCTTTTAATGTATTCTGTAATACACTAAGTGTCAGTTGCCCAAACTGACCATTTCATTATAGGTTTTAAACTCTATTTTAAACTCTATTCTGTAATTTTCTTTACAAGAAAGGCCTGAAATTACATTTTGGGTATTTACTTACAAGTCCATCTGTGTCTTCCCCTTGCCTGCCCCCTGCTCCTCGCTATGTTGGCTTCTGACTGGTGCTGAGCAACCTGCTGGTTTTTGCCTTTATTAATACTTCAATGGCTTTTTGCTGAACAAAGAAAGCCTAATCATCAGGAGGCAAGACCACAAATCCCAGCTTCACTACATATAACCAGCCTAGTTATTTACCAACGTTATTATCACAAGAACAGAAAACTATTCTTAGAGAAACAGCATAAAAGTTACAGGAAGATTTACTGCTTGGCTCTATAAAGTATTCATTGAACAGTTGGACAGATAACAGTGCAGGAACAAAAAATTATTCACTGTGTTAATCTTCCAGCAATGAGCCTGCCCCATCATTAATTCCCTACAGCTAGCTTTTCCTCGTTAGGTACTAACATTCAAAAAGAAATGAAATGATGCTTTAAGTACTTCTATTTCTATCAGTCTCTTAAAACCAACTACTCCATTGTGGATGTTATGCTAATATGTTACTTCTGACCTCAACTCCAGAGAAGGGGACAAAGCTACAACTACTTTTAAGTCAGATGCTTGTCTAATGTCACCACTGGACAAAATCTTAGTGGAGAGGAAATAGTGTGGCTATTGCTTTTTACTGTCAAAGTGAACAATAAACATTTCTAAGTTTACACTATAGAAAACAATCCTTTCATCTCTAAATTTGAATCAAACAACTGCAAAATGCTTTTCAAAAATCCTTTTTAGTGGATTAAAACATCTTTTAAGTCATACATTTTACAAATGGTTAATTTTGCAAGCATTGGAAAAAAACCCACTAAATATAGTATAAGAATTGTTAGCTTCAAAACAAATTATTACCTCTTCTTGAACAGAGACACATGTAAATTCATTTATCTCCTTAATGCTTTTACAGTTCTGCTTCAAACCCAAAATTTTCAGGACAGGGTATGCCAGACAATATGTAATAGGCATAATATTTTTAGCTCGTCCACGATAAAGAGATGATAAATACTATGAGAAGCCCACAGCTATGCCCAGGACCATGAGAAGTCAGGGAATACTTTGGATGTCCCTTTGAACTTTTAAGAATTAAAGGCTAATCGCCTTTTTAAAACGGAGATTGCTTAAAGCTTTCCGCACAAGATAAAACCTTTACTAGATGAACTACATCTGTTCATCACATCATTCAGACTCAGCCACACCAGTCATCCTGGAATGAAACACAACAAATCTGGGTGGAGGCTAAAAAGTGATTATCCTGACTTCAGTCCTTGCACACACTGTTCAGCGTGAGCCCCCCGAGCTCAATGGGGGCTTGTGCTCCACCACTCTTTCCCAGCCCAAGCCCTCATCTAATTACAATTTCTGTATCCTCTGGTCCTGCAGAACTCCTCCTTACCTTCCCCTGTGTTAAGGCACCAAAGACGGTAATTTACGTCTAATTAACGGAACTGAGTCATAATGAGCTTCTTTCTTTTACGAGACTTGAATGTTAAATGTCCGAAATAACCAATGAAACCCGGCTTTTAGTCCCGCTCCGTGTGTTAAGTTCCAGCAGCACAAAGCTGTCATTCAGGCCTTGCTTTGCATACAGTCAGAGGGTCGGGGGTTATTCACACTGACAAATTCTTAAGATGGCACAAACAGAGCCACTAGCTTCAATATTTTAGCTACGCAGCCATGCTGAAACAGGCTCATCCTTAGGGACCCGCTGATTTTCTCCTCCAGCTTTGGCAGGGTATCCTTTTCTTCCTGACTGAATTTGACAGCGCCCTTTAGGAGGGATCAATTTCCACGCCACAGAGACAAAAGGCGGGATGAAAGTTGGAAGGCAGGCGCACAAAGAGCTGTGCATCTGCCCAAAGAAGAGCATGATAAAGCAGTTCTGCTGCTGATCCAAGACGTCAGGAGGTAAACCAAGGCTATCAAAAAAACCAACTATGCGGGAACAAAAGCATGCACGAAAACGTAAGAGAAGAAACTGAGCTTCTCACTTCCATGAAAGCAGCAACGGTTGCTGATCCAGTGAATCGAACCACAATAACACAAAAAACCCAAATGTACAAAGATACCAATGTATCACCTCAAAAGACAAGGCAAGTTCTTCTATCATATTTTCATCATTGTGCTTTAGAAGTTATACAGACAACGATAACCATGCACAGATTATTCAAATATAATATGTATAAGCAGAAAGACAAGAAAACAGCCTGAGAAGGACCAGGTAGACCATCAACCCCCAGTCCTGAACAACTTTGTTCTTCCATGTCCACATGAGATACCGTAACTTTGGAAGTGTGGTCAAATGGACCTTTCCACCTGCACAGCACAGATGTCTCTGCACACCCACTCAATTACAAACGGATCCACGAAAGACAGTGTTTCTATTCTACTTCATAGTCTTGGGCTTTCCTGCTTGATTTTACACAAATTACAAATACAGACTCCTTTGTGGGCTACTAGATGCAATAAAGACTGAGAATTATCTTTGTATTAAAGCAATTCTATATGCTTGTTGTAACATTAGATTTAAAATCTCTTTTTTTCCAAGCTAACTTTAGGATGAGAATCTTCTTTAATGTTCAACTATTATGCCTGATGTCAAGTGACATATAGTTACAAATCTACCTACTGATTTTTAGCTGTAGCTCACCCCAGTGCAAAGTAGTGACAACAAAATAAAATCTAAGTTACTAATATTGAAATCCAGTTTGTATTGAAACATTCACAGATTAGACTTCGTGTCAGAATCGTCACCTTACCCAGAACAACCTACATTTCCATATATATTGTTGCCTCTAACTTCGAACTCATCCTCTCAAAAAATGTCATGAAAAACAGCTTCAACCAGCATGGCATTTAGTTTTCAGCTGCTCCGACTTACCTCCCCAGTCTCTCTACATCATTCTTTTTGCACAAACTTGTGCTAGTAAGACAAAATCCAAAGATCATGGTCTTTTATGAAATTAATGCAATTATGATTTACTGCATAAACTTTTAGGGGGTTTGGCTATAACAGATTGAATATATTAAGCAAAACCGACACAGGTTTTTTTTTTCCTCTTGTGTCAGTCAAAATAACTAAGGCACATTAAGTTAATAATCTAGTTAAATGGTAAAAATATTTAATTTGCTTAATAGAAAGAAAAAGTGATTATTTTTCATTGGATAAAAGCACCATTTGTTGAAACTGAATTACACTAAGAGCACTTTTAATTTTACAGCCATAAGAAACGAAAAAACAATGTACGTTTAAAGAATCATGCTTGTCAAACATTCATTTTGTTAATGTACTATTCTAGTCTTCCATGTTAATGGCTTACTGAATGTACTTTTCAAAGAAATTTAACATATAAAGAAAACAATTTAAGCATATCCCAGTATATTAAAGCTAATCTCCACTTGAAAAAATACTGGTAATGAGTTAAGTTAGTAAGTGGAATTGTGTTCAGAAGCAACCAATCAAAGATATGATTAATCAAACATTAATATCTTAGTAAAACTACTGCAGTCTGTTTAAACCTAACCACCAAATGCAAGATATATAGTTTTTCTTTTCCACATGCATTATTTTTCTTTATACATAAATATATTAAAAAAAAGGACAACATATCAAGAACCATGTATCATGAGTTTGTCAAGGATCTCATTCCTCTTTCCTCAATCATTCCAGTTCTGCTCCTTTTAAACTGAGTCAAATGGATTTGCAAAGGTTGATTATCATCATTTGCATGTAAAATGCATTTTTACTGGAGAAGTACATAGGGCAGATAAGAAGACAAGGGGGAGGGGAACTGCTAATAAAAACATACACGAAACATGAAAAATTGTTTCCAGAAGTGTTTTCCCCCAATATGAGCACAAAACTACAGGACAGAAATGGAAATTTGTTGATGAGACCACTCTGCTTGCTAAGAGCATAATGTTCAGGCTAAAGTGTACCATGTTTTCCCAGAAACTCCCAGTGCACAGTTTCTTGGAAGAGATGTTTTTTAAATAGTATACACAGTGTTTCTACGAAAAGCACAGTGTAAGGTGCATCATAGATTACATGACTCTACCCCTGGAAGAAAAAATAACAAGTTTGACCAACAAAGCTGCACACAGTTTACTACTTCAATATTTGCAAAGGCATTTAATAATACCAAATTTGGTTTATTATTCATTTGATCCACATTATTTTCTACTCTATCATTTCAACATTTTTTACACATTATTTATACAAGTAAACTGAATTATGAAGAAAACCCTCGCAGACTGACAATGTGTCAATGGATGGCATTGTTGTGCTAAACTCAGATTGCTTCAACACATGCTGTACTAGGCCTGAGAGCATCTTACCTTTCCTCCACTATGAACACTGAATATAAAAGCCTGCATTCTCATGTAGCTAAAAGTTCAATTGCGTATAAGGAGAATCTACTCCTAAAACTGAGGAGTGGTGGTCAATAAAATTTTAATGCTAGACGAACATGCCAGATAGCATTCATTTCTGCAATTTAAATCTCAAGTCTCGTTATTTATGTAGCAATGTAGTCCACTGTTTAACAGACAACCAAAGCAAAACTCGAAAATCTATGGGAAATGTGATTTTGAAACAGTGAAAAAGATGGATGGAACACTGTGAAAAAAACTGTGTGTTCTGTTAATAGATGTCTTCAAAGGGGAAGCCCTTCTGCTGGCTCTTCCTAACACCACATTCTTAATTCTCAATTATTGGTTCCACCTTGTTAGAAACTCTATTCTTAACTTAGAAATAAAAGCCCTTTTGTTCCTCTACTTAGCAAACGACCAACAGGAACAATAACAGCAAAAAAAAATTCGGGCTGGAGAGAACTAGTTTTAAACCTCGTCTCTACAAAGGCTGTTTTTAATTGCTCGGTCAGATTCTTTTCTTTTGCATTTGTGCCCCAATGCAGCTGCACCAAAGCCAAACTCACACAACATAATGGAGGTAGCATTTTACAGCAGTGCAAAATGTGTGCATCACAACCATGACAATATCATAGGAACACAGGATTTTCAATGAAACATCAGTGTTGTTTACCACACCCTCAAGTCTTTGCTTTATAAGGCTTCTCTTTAGGAAACACAATTCATTTCAAATAGATATAAATTGTTTTACAAAGGCATCAGTGGGGTCATTTTGCTGGGGTTTTTTTGTAGTATTAGTTCATCTTTACATAATATGGTTTCAGCAGAAAATGCAAAAATGCTCTGAAGATCAAAACTGTGGACAATACATTTTTCCATGTCTGAGAAAAAGGAAATACACACTTTTCCTATACAGAGCAGGTGTTTACACAGTCATAGTAAGTAGAGAGCCAAGATCCAAGAGCTGGATACCAGATCCATCTTTTAAACATTACCTCTCCTTTCAGTCATAATTAAATTGCAATAAATTTTGTGCACAGAAGTTTACCATCATGATAAAAGAAAAATTAAATAAATATGGACATTTTTTCCGATATCAACCCCAAATACTGCTTTTAAGGTGATCATCTCAGGCTTTCATTAAGGAGATAATGATGACCACTGCAACATCCAATCTTCTCTGCTTTTAAGTGACCCCAACTTAAAACTGGAAAAAGTCTAAAATGTGACACCAAACATTTAAAAATATATTATTTCAACATATTGGGACATGGTGAATCAAAGCCTTTTTTGTTCCTTTTCAAAATTTCTGAATAATTATACTAACAGAGACATGCAAAACCTCTTCTCAGAAACGGAATGTGTTGTTGTCTTCAGAGCAGAGTTCACATCACAGTACACATTCCTTGATGAGTATAAGACTCCACTGAATAAAGTTTTCACACAACTGCAGAGCACAGTATAAACCCTGGGTCACAATTAAAGTGTCCCATAGCTTCACCACACCATCTAAAATTCCTCATGTGACCAAGCACAGTACAGCGTTGGTATGTCCTTAAGAGACAGCAAGGGCAGAAACAGTTTGTGACTGAGGCAGAGAAATATACTGCATAATACATGGTTCTCTCTGGTGCTCATTTCAGAAGCAAAAACATGCAGCCAAATAAAGAGAGTATTTCATTTGGCCAAATTTAACCATAACTTCCACCAGCATAGGTACAAGATCAGAACACAACAAACTACTTCTAAAATTGCAGTGCTATTTTATAGGAAAAAATAAAAAGCAGCATCTCAGGAAGGTTCTTCTCTAGCTTAAGTATTATTTGATTAGGGTTTTTTAAAGCGTATCAGAGTCTTTATTTCATCAAGTAAGCGACTGTCTCGCTATTGGGTAGACTAATTATGTATACTGGAAATTAGTCTTTGTAACACATAAACTACTCCAGACTTCTACTGAAGGTTTTTATTTTTGTAGTTCTTCAGATCTCTATGTGTGACACTACCTCTGTGCAGAGCTAGTGTGATGTACCCATGACTGTTAAAAACAATAAAGAAAAACTCTCATCTCGAAAATATTGAACTTAAACGACAGACTTCTAGAGAAACAATTCTGACTCACGTGGTCCACACTTACCAAGATTTTTTTTACTTCCTATAATATAAATTACTTCTCGAAGTATTGATTCAATCAGGAATGAACATAAACAATTATAAAGAAGCCAGGATTTATGGATGAAATAATTTTAAATCTAACCAGTCATCATTTTATTATAAGCGACTGTTCTACTCTCCATGTGGTAGTAGATAAAACATAGTATCACTGACTTAAAAAAGGAAATAATCATGCTGGAGAAAACCAAAACATGGCAATTGCACATAAAAAAATATTTCCCTTGCAAAGAAAATAGGTGTGGTTTGTAAATAAGTCTTTGCTATCCTGAATATACTTTGTTAAACAGCATTATTTCAGTAATAAAAAAATATCCAGCATCTAATATCCAATCAAGTCAGTGTCAAGCATATAGAAAAATATTTTGGATAAACTGTGGTATCTGGTGATTTACATTAAGAAAGGACCCAAACCAATACAGTTTTAAAGATGAAGAAAACATTTAAAACTGTACTTCCAACGGGGTTGTAAAGTATTACTTCACTCACTGAAGCTGGTCAGAGGGCGAACTACCAGTCAGTGATTACACGTTCTCATATACCAACTGCAAGTCACAAGAAAGGAAACACAGGACTTGGAAAGGGGCACTAATTCCAGAAAGGAAATTGGAAATTCAGAAAGAATACCCATAATGAATTTTTCTTACTTTATTTTTTTTTTCTCCTCCACAGTTTAAAAGTGAGTTTTCAGAGGAGGAAAATAATGGTCATGAGGATATCTGAAAAGAGCTAGGAACACACAAAAACAAGGAGCTGTTGGATTTTTTTTCTCCCTTTCTGAGGAGGCCTAAAACATTTTATCCTGGACATGTACCTCTCCCTCCAACAAACTTCAGTCCCCTAAGAGATAAGAGAGCTTCTTAATACATCTACAGGAGACCTTCCAAAATATACAAACTAGAAAAAAAAATCTCAGTAATTGAATAGCTACCCTTCCTCATTGCAACTGAGATACAGAACTGATACAAGGCATCTGGCTGTAGAGACAAGGAAGTCACGGTTGCTCAATAATTCTGCTCAACCAGAAAAAATAAAAATCTGGGACTGTGAGATTTAACCTATCAAATAACAATTCTGGTGGGCAATAATCCTTTTATTTGCTTCAGTCTGGAAATCTGTCTTTCCTCAATGGTCCTTACAGGCACTCACAGTGGGAACAATGAAACTCAAACCACATACTTCTTAGAGGGCTGCTGTTAAATTTGGAAAAGCATATATAATTTGGGGGAAAGAAAAAAAAATCATTCTTGCTTGCAGTGATTTCTTGCAGACATCTGCCAGATGGGACAATTCCCCAGACTGATCTGCTTTCCAATTCTGTTTCAGATACCCAGCTTTCCTAAATAATTTTAATTGTCTGACATAAAATGTCTGGCAGTAAATCATACATATATCTTCTATAACTTGCTGTAAAAATTCTTCCAGTTCTCACTGGAGTATGAGTTGTCATCATTTACATATTTGTAATAACCCCCTTCTTTCTTTCTTTCTGTCAACTGCTCCTTGATCTTTGTTTTAAAAACACCATTCAAACATGCAAAGTGACTACAAGTTACCAGGTCAAGAAAAAAGAGCTACAAAAGGACTACAAATCTACCACCTCTCTGACAAACAGACTGGCTAAGCTGCTACATTTCTTTAAATCAATTTCCCCTCCATCAAAAAACAAAAAACAAAAAACAAAACAAAACAAAAACAAAAACCAAATAACCTTACATTTACTGCAACCAAAGGATGCAGATGCTTGTTTTCAAGTCAATGCAATACTAAAGATGACTTTCCTCTTCTTATTGCATAAAGTAGAAAAAAGAACACATAGCTACATCATCCAGAGAGACTGGAGGTAGGATTATTAGTGATATTCTATTATCTTCCCGAACTAGTATTCCAAATCCCTTGACTGTCCAAGTCTAAAAAAGAGAAGGATAAAGACAAACCAAAAAGAAGTTAAGCAACAAACATAAGAAGCAGCCTGGCAAGAGCAATTAATATTGGATGACGAAAGAGCTGAACACAGTGCTTCACATATCTTAGTGAAGCAACAACTGAGGGAGGCATGATATCGTCTGCAAAGTATTTGAAGGACACATAATACGGAGGAGGATGAGGAATTCTGCAAGGCTGCATGACCCATGAGGGTGCCACGAGTGCACCAGCCTGTGAAGATAGGAGCAGTGGAAGCAGACTATTAGTAAGAGTCTTTAATAAGAATCACTTACCATGCAGCTATGTTTGAAAGAGTGAAAATTCCCCTGACTCTCGTAACTTCCAAAACCTTGCACCACCTCTGGAAAAAAACAGCCTTTCATGTGGGAACAGCTCTTAGCTCTTTGCAACCTATGTGACAGCAGCCAGTCTGAGTTGTTCACCTCAGATTTGTTTTCTTCTCTGCAATCTTGGTGTTTTTTCCACATGGGCTTTGCTAGTATGGCAGGAATCATAAACTATAGATTTAAAAGCCCTATCACTGGTCACACAAGAGATGATTTCATTTATTTTTTTAAAATAAAATCCACAAACAGGAATAGAAAAATAAGAAAACCCTTGAAAAATCCTTCTTAAACATGAAAAACCCAAAACCACTGAATAAAAACCCCACAGAAAACCCACGAGACAGCAACAAACACCCCACCTACTTCTCCAGATCTGGAGGCAATGCTCTCCGACATGCTCTGGGGATAAACAACTTACCACAGACAAATGGGCGAGAGAAATAAGAACATCATCATTTTTTGCTTTTTCTCAGTGGTGAATAAGAGTTACATCAGCATCTGAAAAGTATCCACAAAACCTTTCTATGAATCACTTTCCAGAGATAGCACTGAACAGGGTAGAGACATAACTGCAAGGTTGCTAAACCTGCATATTCATCCATGTGCCAAACAAGTGTAAAATAGAGTAGATAACAGAAAGCCTTAAATCCCAGAAGTTCACATACTTCTATGTAGGAATTTCCTCAGATCGGCTTTCTAACTAGCATTGGTTTCAAAAAACCACCATGGGAAAAGAAAAAGATCAGGTTTTTGGCTGTGTTTCACTCATGAAAGCTTGTATATGACTCCACAAGATCAAGGATGAGGTATCTGCTAAGGTTCAAGGTTAGCAACATCAACACTCTGGGAGAGCAAATTTACATCTAGTCTTTGAAAGGGCCTGTGATTCTCAGCTTTACTAAACCAGAGAGGGAGATACAAAAATAAATCTATCAAAAGTAAGATAAGTTACCTAATCACCCAGGAAAAAAACCCAAATAAAACAACAAAACAGCCCCAAACAACTAAATAAACAAATGCATCACTGGATACATATTTCATAAGGATGAAGGAGACACTTGTGTGTACACAAAAGAAAATGTGAAGAATGGCATTATAGCATCCTATCTAAAAAAACCCCCTTTCCTGAACAAATTATGCATTGATTATAAACTGTGAGCCAAATGCAAGAAGCCAATACACCTGTGGGAGTGTTAAGCAAAATTATTTTTGGAGGGTGATGGGATGGTTGGTGTAAGTACCAAGAGAAAACAGTTTCTTTTATTTATAAGTATACATCACATCTCTTACAGCACGGCCTCAACAGCTCCGCTGGGCAAACCTGCCAGGACTAGAGCTGCAAAAATAAAGGCTAAGCGGAATCCACACAAGATTTAATACTGAAGATGATAAAGGAAAATGCACTTTAAACTTAGGTTCCAGACTGAAAATGCAAGACTAGCAATTAGAGGGAACATAATAAAACTTGCACAGCAAGCATATTTGATGCATATCTCACTGCCGAACAATACCCTGGAAAGTACAAAGCCATTTTTACAGACATACTTTACAGAATACATGCACACAGACATTGACTTTAGGGTGACATCAGAATAGAGCATCCTCTGCTGACTTTCGGTTAGTTCTCTGTCTCAATCCTACACATACCACAGCTTTCAACTCAGTATATAGCCTCCTGCCTGACAATGGCTTGTTCGAATATCCTAAAGACTGCTCTGGTAACACTGACCTTTGATGTTTGCTGCTTACAGTAATTATGTTTAGAAGGAGAAAACATCATTACTTTCCACTAATGTGATACTTATCTCTTAATAGCTGTAAATGTAAAAAAGGGTCCCAAATAATGTCAGATTTACATGATGCTTTTTCCTCAAGAAAAAGAAATTATTTCTAAGGTCAATTTTATTTCAACAAGGTAACGTAATAATTTTTGCCTGCCAGTTTTAGTGGCGCTGTCCCAAAGAGCTCCCCAACAGCCCTGATCAGACCACCCCCTCTGATTTTTCTCTTTTCCTTTCTTGAAGTCTAATTTTAAATCTTTATTCAATATAGCATCCCTTGGCTCCACACACCAGATAAGAGTTAGATTTCACCCTGTTTGAGGGATGGCACTCAGTACCTTGTGATGGCTCCTTAATATGGCTGCTGTCCCCTTTAACAACCAAGTTCTTAAACAAAACTCACATTATTTTACTGTTCCTTACTAGCAGCCTCCAATACAAATGCAAAACCAGGAGAAAGATATGCACCCAGGTTATCTGATCCACAAATCCTGGACAGGCTGTCAAGTAAGATGCTTACTTACTGTCCTTTTAGACAGTGCCAAAATTACATTTCATCCTTTACTACCCTTTCTCCTCCTATAAACGTACCTCTGGCAGAGGTTGTCAAGTAGAAGCATCTTAAATGGGCCATCTGCATGGAGTGAATTTCATCCACAAACCCCATTTACTGCTACTCAGTATTTGTATATTTTGTGTATGAATCTTCTACAATATAATTTATGCAGTCAGTTCAAAAGTACACAGGAGTCATAAGATGCAGCTGAACATTTAGTCTACTCAGATTTATATCATGGAACTCTGAGCAGCATCAGAAATGAGATTATCTGATTTGCAGTGGAAAAGGGACAAAAGCATGGAGGGTCTTCAGCCAAATAGATCCTTCCTTTCCTGAGCTAACATTATGCATTCCAGTTTGCTCTTCGGAAAAAAAAGAAAAAAGTTATCGCAATGCCACACAGCATGGCATTTTGGCAACCTCCTTCCTGGATACTAAGCCACTGCCTTAAAATAATTAACATCTCAAAACTTCATGGAAAGCAAGAAGCTTTAACCTATGTCCAAACAGCTGACGTAGATGTGGAAAGCACGATTTGGTGTCAAAATTACCACCACAGAATCCAAATAAAGTTCAATTTTAAAAAAACCCAAAAAACAACAGCTCTTGAAAACAATGGTTTTGTAAACACAAACCATTAAAGAAATTAAGCCTGCTATCTCTTCTAAAGTTAATATAGCTGTGAAAAATAGTTTGTAGAAGAAACTTACCAAGAATCCTTTTTTTTTTTTGTCATCAGTTAGAAATTAGTTTTAAGAAAATTCTTTTATTGTGTCAGAAATTGTGCTTGCTTGTAAATTTCTAGTTCTTATGCCATGAAAATGTGCCATAGACAATTATATTCGTACATTGACCACTGCATGTTTCCAAAACTGCACACAACCTACAACTTCCATCTTTAACCTACTTGCACAAAGGCAAACATCAGTGTTTACAGATACTTCATTCTGATGCAATACTTTGCTGAAAGGGTTAAGCAAAAACTTTTTCCATACATTTTGGTTAGCTAGCTTGCAAACTAGAAAGGAGACCAAGACAAACTTAACATCTTCTGTAGCTATAATTGTTTTCCTTCAGTATCATTTTTGTAGCTACTGACAAGACTTACCCTGAAAGAACTCCTTCTCTAAAGTACACATATTATTCTGCCATTAATTAAACGCAATTATCCAGATTTTTTTTTAATTGAAGCTATTTCAAAATTCTCTAGCACCGTTACAGTCCACAAACAAAACAATAACCCACGGCTGATGGGAAGGGGCCGGGGTGGTGGGGAAGAGAAAAATACAAGAGGAGAGGGGTCTTGCAAGTCAGTTAATTAAAAAAAAATAAAACTACATATGTCCAATAAGCATGACAAATGGTGAAGAGATAAACCAACTCATTTTCTAACACTTTAGTTTTGGCATTTGACCAAGAGGGCCCTTCCTGGCAAGCAGCCCTGCAAGCTACCGACACTCAAAACATCTGTAAGTATAAACTTCTCCTGCACATTTATTCATTCCTAACATATGAGCTCATTAACTTTTTTCCTAAATGCAGTCTAAGTGAGTGGTTTTTTTTTTGTTTTTTTTTTTTTAAGAAAGGCAGAGGCAGAGTACGCAGCTTAACAGGTCCTGCTGCTGCAATAACAGCAGCTGAAAACGCAAGTGTCCATGCCTGGGGCTCTGTCAGGGCCACTGCACCCAAGCGGGCTGGTGCTCAGGCCTTCACCACACAAGCTGCCGCCCAACTCTTTTACCCATTAGGAGAGATTTTGACAGCAAAGCCATACCCAGATTTTCTAAAAATCAGGCTTGCAGTAAGCAAGAAGGTGGTTGCACTTCTGTGCTTTGTTAGTACTGTAAGAAGGCACAGTGTTTATCTAAAAACTTTTCAAAGCTTGTAGTATCTTCATCATGTTGGGTACCTCTGTCATATAATCAACCAATCAAGAGTGTCCTCCCCCACCATATCACCAGCTTAAAATGTAGGCTGACTTCAAAGTCTAGTTAGCCTTTCCATTGTTGCAGAGTTAAAAGTGGGGACAGAATTTCCCTCTCTGTTTTCAAACTCATGCCACTTCTCCCCACCCTGTAATCTCAGTTTAAGAATGAGCACAGCCCTTTGAGTACTGCCATCTTACAGAATGGCATCCTACAAAGCAAAACCACAAACATCTAAGTAACCTGATAAATTACAGGGCTTATGAGAAAATGAGTTAACTTTGGTCTTGCACCACATCCCAAGAGAGCAGGAGAAGACTGCAGCATAAATTCTCATTATCCCTGCAGAACCATTTATGCTTCTTTGCTGTGTAGTCCCTGAACTTCTGGTCTTTCATTAAACTCTCAAGAATGCACACCATGTCTTGTTAAGAATAATTTCACTATTCAACAGAGCATTTACACATAACTCTTGAGGAGGAACTTTAACCAATCCCTGCTCCACTGTCTTATGAGACGATCAGTTCTCAGCACACAAAACTCACATGGGTTTGATATCCCAACTCCCAGCACTACTTCACAGGGCTCTCGATAAGAGACGGGAAGGCTGTGCAAGAACAGAAAGGTCTACCTGCTGAGTGATCTAGTCAAAAGCAATAGAATTTAAACATGTACCTTACACTTACAAATCTTTTGGCATAAACCAGCAATGGATGGTAGCATTCAGTTTGACACCTTCTGGATGTGCCACCACTTGAGCATATGCACAAGGAGGTTGTCAGCTGCTACATGACAATTGTAACCTGCTCCAAATCTGTTCAACAAAGCTGAAGCAAAGGTGCATTTGAGGTACACACTTGAAAGATGATGCCTTTCTGGTTCAGCAGGTTGGGGATACAGACGAGGACAACAGCAGGAACTGTGGCAAAAACAATGCTGGGATCTGCATTTAGGAAAGCAGGATGAAAACGTGCAGAGGGGTACAGCTGGGCCCTGCTTTCAGTGAGGTATGGATATAGCGAGAGTATAGGGAAGACAGATTGGAGAGTCCTTCAAGTAACTCCAGAGCCTCTTGTTGCATGGAGCAAACTTAAGTCAAAAAGGTCAATTCAGCCTACGTGCAACTACTCCAAAAACAAATGAAGAGTGGAGAAAGATGACTCCAAGAAGTTTGGGGCTGTTTTTGTAACACTGTCATTAGTTCTCACGTACAGAAAACACTAGAGAATGTCTTCCAAGGTTTGCCACGAAGCAAAACCATCTTCCTGAAGAAAATTCAACAAACTAGTAAAAAGGATGGAATGAACTTTACGTGGCATTTCAACAGCCCTGTCCTGTCAGAAGATTACAGACATCACAAAATATGCACACTGTGCAATGGTTAGACCACGGATGGCGATAATGACAGCCTGCACTACCCGGGGCTTGCCATTGCCACTGAGCTTTGCAAACAAAAAAAGCATCACCACAAAGGTCCTTCCTAACAAAATTCTGTCTGGAAAAACATGAAAGAACTTTAAACCCCTGACATCTTCCTCTCAACTTTCCTTCTTGACCACATCCCTGTTTAGACTTCAGATGGCAAGTAAGTGTGCCAACTTGAGCCTCTTTGCTCTCATGAAGTGTAAAAGTTGACAGAAAATGAACTTTGCTCTAATTGCCACAGTGGAATACTAATTGCCACAATTAATTATCTGTATGAATTCTGTGTGAGACCTCTGAACCATACCTGCCAGTGGTTCACAGGTCCAACAATAAGAAATGGAGAGCACACCCTCATTTTAGGGAATGGAACATCAAGGCAGGCTCTACAGAATTAGCAATGCTTAGCTGGCAGAAGAAACAACATTCTAAGGCCCATCCACCCCCACCTTCCCAGGCAACACGTTTGAGCAGCAACCTGGATATATAAAAGGAAAAAAAAAACACACACCCTCCAAAAAAATTCTGTTCTCAAAGTTCAATCCCACTGCCAGAACTGTCACAATTTCTAGTTTTAGTACATAAAAAGTAATGATTTCAGGGTGCTGTACCTTCATTGTAGTACTCTTCTCCCCTCAAATATTTTCTTTAGGCATATTAAAGAGCTGGGTTAATTTACTAGTCAAAGGATACTGATGGCTGTGTTGCATGTCAAGTCCAATTCCCAAGGATCAATGATTCTTGTATTACTGCCTGGTAACTTTAAATTACTAGATCCACATTATTTTACACAGAGAGATGGACAAACAAATGGGAAACATGAGACTTTTACTGACATTGTTACGATTTTTTCAATTAAGGTTTTTAAATTTCTTTTAACAGTATTTTTTGTGTCACCTTTCCATGTTTGATTGTTCTATCTTAGAGACTCTGGCAGTGAAGAAACAAATAACTTCATCCAGCATGGTGGGATTTGACCCCAGTTCCTTCTCTTTTAGCTGTAAAGGATGCCCACAGAAACATGCTCAGCTACTCACAGCTATTAAAAGTATTCAGCTCTTACAACTGCACTGCTTGTTTCCCTTGATGTCTTAATTTTTGCTTCACTTTTGACTGAAAATTTGACTTTTACATTTTAACTTCACTTAATGCATGAAACAATAATGACTACCAACTAATTATAGACCTAGCAGAAAGTACAGCCAGAATCCATATGATGAAGTTTATGGAACACCTTGTCACGTGGAGATAACTTCTTAAATGACACTCGCTACAGGCTCCTGGAAGCACACAGTTCTTTGATTTTCCTATCTCTGCTCTGTGGCCAGAGACAAAGTCACCAGACCAAAATAAACCACAGACACTTACTGCTGTTACCATCCTGAGAGCTGCCTGGAGACGACCAGAGGTGCCTCCAGCATCTGACCTTGCCGCAGCTGCGGCAGGACAGCATCTGGGAATGCCGCACACATTCTGCATGCCAGGTCCCATCAGATCTGACACTGAGGTGACGGCTAGAGATAAAGGCCATCAGCTCACTGCCACACCTCTTAAATCATTTGCTTGAAATAGCATCAGTATCTGTGGCATTCAAAGAGAAGTTTGATGCACACGCACATTCTGGTCTCTCTCTGAATTCACTCATTAGATTCCTTCTTGAAGTTGATGCCTTGAACAGAAAATAAAGACAAAAATGTAAGAATTACATGAAAGAACAGACAGTACCTGGTAGCAACAAAAATCTTCCTTCTCCAAAACTTAACACTAGATTAATAGAGACTAAAAAAAATAGAGGGGAAAAAAAGAAGAGGAAAAAAAAAAAGAAAGGTTAAACGACCATCCTCAGCTTTCCCCATGATGGAAATACTGACAGCAAAAGATCAGCAGTTACCACAATCTGTCTCAATGAGTATTTCAACTCCAAGCCTCTGCTGAGGAGAGGAGGCTTTTCCCATTTTTCTTACTTCTTTATCTTTACGAAAGACTATTTCAGCCAAATATGTAAGAAGACTTTATTGCGAGGGTTTTTTACATTGTCTCTTCTGGGTGAAACAGAGAGCTGCTCTTTGAAAAGACTTATTTTTC
This sequence comes from Oreocharis arfaki, assembly GCA_013398015.1. NCBI lineage: Eukaryota > Metazoa > Chordata > Aves > Passeriformes > Paramythiidae > Oreocharis > Oreocharis arfaki. The sequence goes on from VZRR01011757.1 coordinate 234,968, forward strand.
TTCTCTAAAGGCTATTCTACTTCAGATGGTCTGTGGAAGCTTATCCTATAGCTAGACCCTTCTTAAATACAGAGATCAGCTCTGATACTTGCTTTTTATTCTTTTTTAGAATGCATTTTTAAAAAACACATCTCAAGTCTCCCAAGACTTTGAAGATTGCTATTGCGCCTTCATTCCCAGTGCAAGGGTAGAGCACAGATCTGATCTCCTTGGATAGAGACGAGCCTTGCTTGGTAGCACTGGTGGCATGCTGTGCCTCAGCAAACCAGCTGTCTGTCCTCTCCTCCATGGCACACAGCTGCCACCACGCCCATGGCTGGGCAGCAAGGCCTCACTAGTACACACGTGTCTGTTCAGAGCTGTCTCATCCCAAAGCTTTCCTTCCCACATCCACAATACAAAGGCTTCTAGATCAGCCCTCCAGACTCAGAGGACATAAGCTACCTTGACCAGGGATGCAAAGCCAAGCAGTATGACCAACAGTGACAACTTAAGAGATTTAAGGAGAAAATATTTCAGTAAAGGCAACCCAGTGGCCTCCAACTAGCCTTAATTTAGCTAGATGCTTTTAATCCACATGCTACTCTTCTCCTGTATCGTGGTGATGATATCCTTTTAGGACCAAAGGCTCACCATGGGAGATGAAAAACTGGACTAGGTGTCAATAACTGGTACTGCTTACCGAGCTTTCCAACAGCGTAAAACAAAAGACAAAGGCTGCAAAATATACTACATAAAACCAGGGAGTGTTTTCATTTTATTTTTTAAAAAAATCAAAGGCTTTAGTAGGTAGCAGAGTTACTGCATTACTGAAAAGCCCATTCCCATCTCAATATTTTTACTGGGAAGTTTTCATGCTTAATTGCTCTGAACTGTGAACACTGCTCTGCATTTTTTAAACCATTTTTGGCACCCTGCTCTAAAATACCTGTTTCTCCAAGGTTGTGCTTACTGTCTAAATCAATGTCATACTGCTTTAAAAGTGTTTCCAAATACCCAGAACTACAGCTTTTGAAATTTAAGGATGAGGAATTTAAAGTACAAGGACTGAGGGACGGAGAAAGCACTCAGTAAACAAACACTCAGAGGGAGCAGGGAGGCTGAGCAAAGGGACAGACCTTTTTGGCCAGCACAATCTTCCAGCCAAACTCTCCTACAGCAAGTACTCTGCCTCCAAATCACTGATAACCCTCTGGCATTTCTGGTGACACACAACAGGATGTGAGCTCTTGCTCCCTAGTGTTAGTGTCAAGAACTAGAAAGTGAAATGATTCCCGAAAAGTGTGATGTTCCCTGTAGATCTGGGCAGGTCCTACACCAGAATCAGCTCACAAGATGTTCTGCTTTCCAGCACTGCATGGCACGACTCATCTCCAGCATTAACCACCAGTTTCTAGAAAGCAAAATTCATTTCAAGCTTTGAACGCAGCTTCTGTACTGACAGCAAATTATGAAATTTTACTGCTTTATGCAGTTTTCTGCTGCTTCAAGAATGTAAAGGAGAAAAAACCAAAACAATTCACATGATGAGAGCTGAGCCTATATAATTTAATTACTACTGAGGTCGTGCATTTATCATTTGAGAAAAACAGATGTCCTTTGTTTTTCACATCTACTGCAGTTTGACAGAAGTACAACAAAAGTTACAGAAATAAAATGTAATTACCATCTAAGCTTAATGGTAAGTGTGTAGAACACTACAGATTTCCATGTTCTATCATGCCATGGATTTCCCAACTTGTGACTTGTAATAAAAGGAAAACCCATGGAGAAATCAATCAAGTAATTTTCATTCTTCTTGTGTTCTCCTCCTTCCTCACTCAGAATACTTGCAGTTAAGACCGAGATGCACGTTAACTATCATAAGCTATTTACTGATCTCTGCTTAATATGTGCACTGTTACAAGTGTATTAAAACTGCTTCTTTTAAAATGTTTTATTCATACGCAGTACCCTGCACAGAATTCCAGAAAAGCTGAACATTACCAAGTTCCTAATACTCCTTAAAACTGCTCTGTTTTTCAGCATTACAGCCTACCTCTAAAGTTTTGCACCATGACAAATATTCACCTGTGCAAGGCAGGCAGTCATTGAATTCAGATGAGGAAATCATTCTGTACTGCATCTGTCTAAATACTACAGATTTACTTCCACAATGTTCTCATAAGAGCAAAATATATTTCAGATGTACAAGAAAAATAATAAAAAAGAAATATCTTCATTAAATTTTTGACTCAACAATGAAAGCTCCCTCCCTTCCCCTTAAAGTCTGCTTAGAAAAATTAAAATTATTGGCAAAGCCACACTGTATTGCATTGAAAAGCCCCCTCCGGCCACAGCTGTCAGTTTTTACTTTTTGAATCAGGATCTGCCCATGGGCACACAGATAGCTTGTAGCTCATAGGCTCATTACAAGTCAAGGGCAAATAAAAAAATAATCCATGTAAACCAGTAGGAAACACTAATCTAACTTTGGATATTTAGATTATGCAACTGCACATCAATATTAATTGAAAATTAAAAAGAAAAAGTTAATTAAATTCTAATTTAATTCTAATTAAAAAGAAAAGGTACTAACAAACTTTAAGGGAAAACATTTAAGTCGTAAGAAAAAGCAACAAAAGTCCTGACCACTGGGTCAGACTAAAGTAAAATCAGGTATCAAAATATCTTCATCTAAAGAAACACACCTATGCCATCCAATACATTCTCTTCTTCATTAAACACAACAACCTCAAGATACACCTTTATTCCTATTTGTCCTTGAACAGGAAACCAGCATGCCTGCCTCTCCCTGTAACATTCACATAAGATACATAAAAATAACTTGCAAATATTTTCTAGAATGCAAGATCCATAGCAGATTCTACAGAATTTCCCTTTTCCAGATGAGATATTCCAAAATAAAAAACAATCAAAACACCAAACCCATAAATACTAGAAACTTACTGAGTTTGGGGTTGATTATAGACTAGCCAGATTTGCCTTGAATTTCAAGCATTCTCAGAAACTCCAGACCCAATTTTCCTCTTTTTTATACCACATACTTATGTAAATCCACTGGTTTTGAGGAATTACTTTTAAGCTGACCACTAATTCAAGAGGAGAGATACATTGTGCTATTTAAAGAACTTTGTAGTACATAGTTTACAAAGCTGCCCTTTTTTTTCCCTCCCTTAAAGGAAAGCTTTAAAAATATTGTCCAAAACAAATCACAGTCTTCAGCTTAAAAGGAAACATTCCTGTTGTTCTCAATCCAAACTTAATCACACTGATTATTACAAGTCATGCAGAATGTGTCTCTTTACTTTTAACCCCAATTGCCACAGTACATACACTTGGAACAAGACTTCTTCCTCGGCTGAAGAGCAGCAAGCCTGGCCACCACAGGAATTTACTGCAGAAAGCACTGCAGACCATTTTCTGAAGACCACTTCAAAGGTCCCTGTGACCGAGAGCCCTGGAGCTCTTTTGCCTTCCCACCACAAAATACTTCCAACCCCAGACACCTATCCTGACTTTGCTAAGGACAGTGATGAGCAAGACCTGACAGAAGGCCACGCACATCCTCTGCTGCTGCCCTGGTGTCAGCACACCTCTATTGATAATTCACAGGAGGCTCTGACCCTCAGAGGCAAAGCGCAGACAGGCAGCCTGCGTCATCAGCCGTGCTGCAGGATGGCAGCCTCCAGCAGAGAACCAGCATGCATACACTGAGGCAGCAGCATCCTCTGTTACTGCAGGAGACTCCAGCAGAGCTACCCCTCAAATCTCTACACATGGAGGAGTTTGAGGAACCGAGAATGCCACTGAAGCCCCTGAAGCAGCCCTGGTAGACTGTCGTGCTTCACATCACCCCAGGTGACTAAAGAGAGTTCAACAGGGAGTGCATGCAAAAATGGCTTACAACTATGGTAGTCGGCTTCGCTTGCTTCATTTCGCCCTTGCAGTAAGACTGAGACTCTTCTTGCCTGAAGAGACTTCCACTTGCTTAGGGGTTTGCTGCTGGATTGTCAGTGTGGAGGGAGAGAGACCGGACAGACTGAAGATTAAAATGCTGCACATCGTTCTCGTATTTCAGAGAAGGGCTCGAGCTAATGGTGAAAATATCCATGATTTATACATTCATTAAAAAAAAAAAAAAGTAATCACAGTGAAAAGGTCATCTGATTTGCATACTAGATGTTCAGATAAACCATCCTGGTTCTGCAGATCTAAAAGGACAGCAAAGCAGTACAGTTGGCCAGTGAGAGATGAAGATCTCAGTAAAAAATGAGCAATATTTACAAACACAGCTACGGTGCACTTCTAGTATGACAATTAAAATTATTTAGGCACAAGATCCTGCTAAAAGATGTGGTCTTGCAGCCCACGGTCCCATATCCCTCTTCTCCCAGAAGTCACTGCAGTGCAGCTATGGGACAAACTGATTAATCCAGCTGATTCACAGGAATATCACTTCTCTTTCACCTCAGTGTAAGCCTGCCATTTGATCAGACCAATGCACTGATTCGTACTGAGGCTGCACAACCACTGTATCTAGCGCAAAACATGCACTTGGACCTCTGGGAAGGGCTAGGAAGAGATGTGGGACTGCTCTCTCCCATGGAAATTCAGATCACTTTGTTCCAATACAGGATTTAAACCTTGAGAAATAACATCTGCCTGAGCTCCTTTATCACCAGTGAAGATGCACACTGGGTTGTCTTCTCTGCAGTGTGACTCACATCAGCAAAGTTGTACCATTCAGTCCCTCATCAAAACACCTCTTTGAGCCCACCCAGTCCACTCCTCTTTGGTCCTACTACCTTTTACAGAACCAAAACCAGAGACCAAGCTTTAATTTAGCCACCTCAACCACAGCAACACAAATGCCTCTGCACGAGATCTCTCAATGCATTCGGGTCTGGGAGAGTGAGGCACGAGCAGGACTGTTATCAGCAAACCTTATTTTAATGAGCATCTGTTTTATGTTTGTCTCTCGCTAGTGAGATATGCTTCTCTAATTGGGAGCTGCTGATGCTGCTCTGCCATTCTTATATCCTCTAAAGGGGAACTGTTACTCTTGAAACAAGAGAACTTGGGGCAATCAGTCTTCCAAACTGGCCTTCTAGTCTTCCCAGCCATTTTCAATATCCCCCATGACAGCACACTTTAAGTCTTTCAATCACAAAGATTTAACTTTTTTAAGAGCCACAGATAGTGCCTGCAACACTAACTTGGAGGGCTCTGAACACCTGATGGTTCAAGTCATAGAACTACTAAAAATTCTGCAGCCTGTAGCAAAAGCTTTTTACAAGATAAACTTTCATTTTAATATTCGCTACAGTGAGGAAAATGTATTTTGAATGTTTAGTAGCAGCATCAGTTAAAAAGATGAGAAATAACACATTCATCGACATGTGTTCAGAAAGGCAGCAAATAGACTTTGCATAAATGAGTATCAATCCCCCAATCACATTATTAGAATTGGGTACGTTCTGAAACAACCTCAAACCACTTGTCTGTCCCATATTGAGAATTAAAGACACGCCGGTCCCCTTGGCATCTCCAGCCCTTTTCTAAAATTTTGTCCAATATTATCATTTTGTTCATAAAACAATTATTATATAATAAAATATAAAACCCCAAAAATTTACCTTTGCTTGCCAGCAAAACTAGCAAATTTAACATGAAGTATGTGACACAAAATGATCAATGTTATTGACACAGTTTGCATTTATGGCACAAAGGTGACCTTCTCTCAGTTCATAGCATGGTACACTCAGAATTTAATTTATCCTGTGCATGCAGATCTGTGCATGGCTTGCAGAAATTCTAAAATGTAAGACAGCAAGATTCTTACCTAAACGATAATACAGAGAGTTTAGAACTCTAGCACCAAATAAAAACAAAGATCTATAAGCAAAAAACCCCATGTTTTGACCTGCAATGACATTTTGACACTACCCATAATCTGGAAAACTCTCTGCATCATAAATATACCTGTTTGACAGACATTATTGAAACACTGGTGTAACAGCTTACCAAACTATTTATCTACCCCTTCTATAAAGGTGTAAATGGTTTACAAGAAGTTATCGTTACTAAAAAATATGTATGAAGCCCTTACCAGACTCTGCTCATCTGCTAGGCTCACATCCACAAATTTTTAATTGTTTGCAACAGACACCAAACTATCATCTGCAAGCAGACAGCAAGTAGTCTTCAAAAGCATCTTTTCCCAAGACCTTATCTGGTTACCCTACAAAAACTTCAAGCACCACTTGCAAGCTGATGGTCACTTACAGGAACAAATGTTTGGAGAGAGCTTCTTCAGTTTTTTGTCTATGTCCTGCATGATAGATGGGGGCCTAAAAAATGAATAATCTTTGTATACTATTGTTGGGTTTTGTGAGCAACACACAACTCAATACTGTTAGTACTCAGTAACTTTTCTTTTTGTTTTAAATCAGCTGCAATATAAAACCTGCAGACCCTGAGACAGCGGCCACCTTAAGCCAGGCTTCATCACTGCACCATGACCTGCCCAGCAGACTGGAACAGCCATGTTCTGCTGGGATATCTCTTGCAAAATTGCATCCTAAAGCCAGATGCACCTGTGCTTTTTAAGGCTTTGCTTCCTTTAAACAGCAAACCCACTGAAGGCTAACAAAAATCTTTTATCTTAGCCACACTATATTGGCTTTTTGGCATGCATCTGTAAATTACAGAGACTTTGTTCCAAAAACTGGAAGGACGAAATAACTTCCAGATCATTTGCAGCTGTAACAACTGATATAATCACTTTCTCTGAGGAAAAAAGATTCATTTTTATAAATAATGACACATATCATTCTTAAATAATTAATCAGCACACAGGCATAAAGACAAGATTTTAATTAAATGAGACTTGACATGGTCAGAAGTGTGGATAGTGACATACAGGGTAAGGATGAGAGCGGTTTCTTTTGCTGTTAACTTGTATTTCAAGTTTCAATGCGATAAAGACTTCATTCCAGTTCTGGCAAACACACTGAATTAATCACAGGTAGGCAAAAACACCTCCAATATCCAGAACGCTAGATGTGCTTCAAGCTGGTAAAACTACTGCCCTAACATATTTCAGTTCTGCATAAATGCACTCCAAGAGGTTAAAATTCCACTCTCTTTCAATGCTTCTCTCTTCCAGACACTCAGGAAAGTGCTGTGATATTGACCTTCTCCAGCTACCTCCATACACATGAGCACTCCCTGCCCGCATGTGCTGCCCCAGTTTCCACTAATTTCAGCAGTATTTCTGCTCTTATGTAAGAAGTAGCTTTTCAACACAGAATCCTTCAGAAGAAACCAAATCAACCAAAGCTCCTTTTGCATAACATACCAAGCAGTTATAAGTTAATGGCTGCTGGATGCAGATGACAGACTAATCTGAACCCGTGACCTCCAAGGGACCTACACTCTCACATCAACCATCCCCCGAGAACCAAGCTGATCAACTTTAAAAGCACATACATGCACTAAAGTTCTGTAAAGGGAAAACTGGGGTTATTTGAACAGAAAAGCACATACTGAACTGCAAAGTCAAACACTTTGACTAATGTATTATTTCTATGGTGTAAAAAATGCATACTTGATGCTTTACAGAAAACACTTAACACAAGGTTTTTTGTTTTGGTTTTGAGTTTTTTCCCCTTGAAGAATTCAGACGATAATCAGCACTGAAAGCTAAATCTATGCAAACATTAATTGGATTTAATGAATGCATAGTGATAAAAATTTGATTTAGGGAAGTACATTCCAAAGAACTTCTAACATAAAAGATGATGCTGACCAAACACTGTAACAGCTGATGGAAAGAGTACTGGTGGTTGATAAAGTCACATACTTGACCCCACTGATAGAGTTCACACTCCTGTCTGTCAGTAAACAATATGCTTACAAAGGGTAGTTAGCAAGGTATCAGTGTGTCAATGAGTGAGAGATGTTTTTTAGATTAGAAAATAAAGACATTAAAAAGACCCTGAAAACCAAATTTCAAATGTGTGATCTTTGTTTACCTTTCCCAAGAACAGTTCATAGGCACCAGCTTTCTTGTATGGCTAGGAAGAAATTCTTAACTGAGGGTGGTGAGGCACTAGAAGGGGTTGCCCAAAGAAGCAGTGGGTGCCCCATTCCTGCTGGGAGTGTTCAAGGCCAGGCTGGATGGGGCTCTGAGCAACGTAGTGAAAGGTGTCCTTGTCCATGGCAGGGCGGGGTTGGAACTAGATGGTCTTTTAACTTCCTTCCAACCCAAACCACTCTGTGATTCTCCTTTGTAGAAACCTACTCGAGCCAGGCATTCAATTCAAGTTTAAGGACCTGCACTGCATACCACCAAAAACTTTACAACATAAACACCACTAATATTTTATGCATCCAGTTTCTGGCACAAGGCTTGAAAATGAAATGGCTACACCATACAGCAATAATTTTAATAATGAACATAAATATGATCCAAATCCAGAGAAACTCCAGAGAGTAACTTCCACTGACTTACCTATGTATTAAATCTTATGTGCCCAACTAGTTGACAAAACCAGGAAGAAATTAAGACAGGAAAAAAACTCGCACACTTAGCATTATGTTACTAATGTTTAAAAGCCACTCACTTGTGGAAGAAAAGGAATTTCTTTTTCCTCTTTTCACGTGCTTAAATTAAAATAATGACCTATTGTAACCAGTGTGCCACCATCAATAAAAGCTCCATGCTGAAAACAGTAACTAAGACCTTAGCCTTTACCCACACATAATTTTGATACAGGTATGCTAAATGCAGACACCAAAGAATACTTACATAGATGTTTTGCTTGTATTTGATTGCCAGTTTACTTGTATTTGAATATCAATTTGCAAGCTAATTAGAGAACATGGCTTAGCCCATTACAGAAAAATAGTGCTCCACCATTAACTGCAGTGCTATCTCACTAATTCCTTTAAAGACTGGCTTCAAACACCATCTTCATCTCCATTCAAAACAATTAGTGTACATTTATTTCACATTTTAAACTGCAGCGAATCAAATTTTTAAACACTTTAACAGACTGCACTGCTATTTTGATAGCTTTTATGTTACAAACTGTGCTTTTAGGGATTCTAACTTTCCTATTTAAGAGAATGTTAAACTGGAACTCACAGAGGGCTTTAAATAATTCCTCCTCTCTACAACCTGAGAGGCATATGCCATTAACTTTCAAAATCAAACAAAATCTACTTCTTAAAAGGCAGCACAGTGCACAAGAAAGAGCTGCAGGCAAGCAGACATGATCATAATATTTGCCACTGCTCACAGGTCTGCCAAAACACAGCAGACAGTAAAGAAGAAGGAAAAAAAAATCAAAATGGGCCAGTTTCTGAGCTCTGCAGGCAGCTCAGAGGAGGAGGAGATGCACCTGAGCCGTGCTGTGCTGCTCCTCTGCCCAGAGCATCAGTGCCTACAGGCAGGCAGGAGCTGCAGCCAGCAGGGTGAGGGATGGCAGCCATGGGCAGTGCTGGGTGCCCTGGTCCTCCAGGATTATCTGCAGCCAGGGTGGCAGGTTAATGGGATTGCTCACTGCCATCTGCAACCCAGGTAAGAACCATCGGCACAATTCACTACTATGCCTGGGTAGCGCTGGGATGCAGCAGGCATCAAGGGCAAGGGATGGCAGTCCTCGGCTGCCCAGTCCTGGAGTATATTAAAACAGCAGGAAGAAAACGCTGCAGAGAGAAAAGAGGGTGGAAAAAACCTAACAGAGAATCTAACACAGTGGAGTTTCACTCAGTTACGATCTCCTTTTCTCTCATCACCACTGACACACCTCTCTTCTCATTAAGTTATCTCCTTTCCCACAGCAGGTCCCTGCAAATCAATAGCTAAGCTGACCCAGAAGAGAATGAGCCCACCAGATAAAGCAGGAACAGTTCTGTGATGGATCATCTTGCTGATGAAATTCACTCATTCTGCAGCCACATCATTGTGATGCATTTGTAACAACAGGAAAGATTTACAAAGGCGGTGTATCCTCTCCTAGCCTAAGGTCGGTGTTCTCATACGCACTTAAACTGCACATCTGTACAAACAATGTGAGACAAAATGAAAAAATATTGCTGGTACCAAATCACCTGTAACAAGAAGCAGCAGTAGGCTTTAATACCACTTCATAGACACTGATGTACCCTCAGTGCTCAAACTCCATGGTGCCTCCAAAACAGTGGACAAGTCATGATGTGTAGCTGTAGGTACCATGGCTAACCTCATGTCTAGGCTACAAGATCAGTTTATCTTCAAAAGGCTCTTCCTTGTGCATATTTTGATCTTGGCTGAACACTCAAATAATTAAGTTTTTTTAGCATTAATATAAACTGCAAAAAAAGAAATGGAAGATGCGCAACCCTGTGCTGTCATTTTGGTGTCAAGAAGGCCTGGTGGTTTCTCCTAGAAAAGCTTCTCAGCACTATGTGGTCACTTAATTCATATTGGTGAGCTCCACTGGGTCCTAAGCATTTCCTCTAGGGTGAATATCAGATGCCCATGACCTGCCCAAACTGGATGTCATGACGAAATCTGAAAGTATTCCAAGATATTTTCCTTTTTACCTTGGGTTGCTTCTGCCTCCTCTTCCAACTAATGCAAAGGTTTTCTGTTCTTTCTAGGGTTGTGGAGAACCCATGCTTTCCCTTCCCCCTTGAATGACTCCAGGGTTCATACCTCCACCCATTCCATCATCTTTCATCACCAAGATTCTTCTGCTTCCATCCTTTCCCTAATCTCAGCTCCATTTTGCACTCCGGAGTTTCACTGCATTTATCCCCCAATATTATTTTCCCTGGCCTCTGGAGGACACATCAACCAGCGAGGGCATATGGAGAGGAGTAGAAAACCATCTGTGCTGTGTTAAATTGGAAAGATTTAAAGGGTACCAAAGGCCAGTTGCTCCTTCTACAGTCTAATTAGAAGATAATAGCAAGTCCAGTAAATTTCCTTTCCATCCAAAATCCAACCTTGTTCCTTTGCACCTTCCTTCTGCTACTCTTTTCTCCTGAGTTTAGCAAGGCTGGCTCTGATGCCTAGGACATGTTGTGGAAGTTTGGAAGCGAACGCTTCCAAAAGTTATTTCCAGAATAAAAAAATGCCCTCACACTGAGTGTCCCAAGTTCAAGCAAAAGCAATAAATCTGCCTCACTGCATTCAACCAAAATCAGAGCAGTTCAAACTGTACTTGGATTTGTTGACTGACATCCAAGCCTTCAACGCAGTAGTATTTGATTAAATATGGTCTTTAAGTGCTTAAATACTAGAGAAGTTTATCTGTATTTAGTATGGTAATATGTTTTACAATAAAGGATATTTTCCTGTAATATCAGCTCAGTAGAATGCTCTCATAAATTTGTCTTCTGGATTGTTAGAAAAATGACAAGTCAACAGAAGATTTACTGTAGCCTTAAGGGACAAATTGAATGCCTAATTATAAATACCATTTTCTCTCATTATGTATATTAACAAAGACGGCCCCACCTGAGTTTCTGCTCCATGTATTCCATATACTTATATACCACACAAAGAAACATTTTTTTTTTCCATGTAGCTCTTGCATGCAAACTTTTCTTCTCTGACTAAAAAAATCACCAATACCTAAGGCACCTTTGCCTATTGGGGAGCTTTTCTGCACAGTTTTGCAGCCACCATTCCTCCCAGCGTCCCCTAGAGCACTGGTCAGTGCTGGAGAACGTTCTAACTAAGATTCCAGGAGAAATAATGGCCCCTTGGGAATTAAAGCCAGATGGCATAGTTTAAAATTGAACTAAGGCTACACTAAATGGTGTTAGAAAGAGTATAATACTAGACCCAGCTTCAAAGGGCAGAAACAAACATCCCCTTTGCCATCCTTCGCTGAGCCACACTCAGAGCTTACTGAGGCAGCTAACAATTTGGCTGTCGTAATTCAGATTTCTGCACACAGAAAGGACACTACATTTGAGACCCTCACAAGTAACCAGCTGAATATAAGAAAAGGGAATAAGTACCAATTAATTCAGTGCATTCCAAGAAAATGCACCATAGACAGAAATTACTATCTGGACTGGACTAATTAATAAAGACAGCAATTTACAGATCGCAGAACACTGCAACCATTCAAGAATTCTATAATTTCTCTGTATATTTTCCTCTTTATCAAGATGTAGTTTTAAGAGTCAACACAAGAAACAAAAGCAGTGCTCCTTTTCCAGGGAATAAGGGAGAATCGTGTTTCTTCTTCGGAAAAAGTGGACACAATAGTTCATTTAGGATTTAACTACAAACATTATTTCCACCCATAATACAAATATTCCATAAGAAGTAAAAATTTTTGTTCAGTACATATTTTTAAGGTTTTTTTTTAGATTTCCTTCTTATCTAGAACTCAAGTGATAAATTCTTTGATACTGGATATACAAATTGATTCACATATTACGTACAATTCCGTAATAGCTTTACAGTCCACCAAGGGATAATAGTTACGTGTCAGAAATGTCTGTCGCTTGCACACATCCATAACATCACTGTATTTCATTACTTAGGTTTATTCTGTTTATATGTATGTAACATTCAACACACAAGCTTGAAATAAGAAGGTACCACCTTTAGTCAGTAGTTTAATACCCAAAAGTAAAATTAGATATCACATGCAAATAAGACAAAAAAGCAAAAAGGAGTCACCATTCAAATAGGTATATTACCACTGTTCATCAAGGTGAATATATGCTATATATACTCTAGGATATATTCTATGTTTAAGCAGTTGTTACAAGTGAATAAGGAAACAACATCTCAAGAAAAGCAGTTTCTTGCTTCAGCAAAAGAAAGCTCTAATTTTCAGGGGACGAATATCTAAGAATACATTAGGAGCTTGGTACATGAATAGACAACTGGCAGCATAAAACAGGTACTGTGCTGGCATAGTGAATGCAAACAGAAGCAGCTCTTCAAATCCAGGATAGTAAGCTCAAAACTGACACTGGAGAATTATGGATGCTGTGGGGTATGGAAAGAGTACAAACAGGAAAGCTGTTTGAGAAAAGAAGATGAAAAGGATTAAAAAGGCAAGAAACCAAGAACTGGAATGCAACTGTAACATACAAAAAACAAGTCACAGCGTCACCAAGTAACAGCAATAGAATTTACTCTGCTTCTCAGAGAAGAGGGCAAAACTAAACCTACTAAATGTTAAGCAGAACTGAAGAGGGGAAAAATATCTTAACAACAGAAGCGTCTGGAAAAAAAAAA